>JAHFWF010000164.1:600000-763248 GCA_022545495.1 Chrysanthemum lavandulifolium
ACTATCACATACGGGTTTAAACAACACCACCTTGTTGACTAATATCACCAACACCCTATGCGGTTTAGTCAGAATCAACTTATCGCAAAACGACAACAATATCAATAATCAAATTTATTACTCAAACCCAAAAACAAACAACAAATAAATCAGAGTCACCCGACCCAAGACTAACTATAACTCAAACAAACAGATTTAATTGAAATAAAAATTCAACATATCAACTCCAATCCCAAATGAATCAAAACTCATAAACTGTATAAATCTAAAACGAATCAGATTCAAGCAACTAAGCAATCCAAACCGTGACCATATACTAATCGACAAGCATGTCAAAAGAAATCTGTGACCCGAGGCACAAATCAATTAACATGCGTCTAATATTCGACCCGTGACACACAATGAGTTCAACCCGTGGTCAAAGGGGTCTGACCCGACCCCTTACACAACAAATCCACAATCACCGATTCACCACACGAAAATTAAGTCGAAACTGTTTTTAAGATTGTTACCATACGAAACCTGTGACACTAATATTATCAAAACATTTTATCCATTTTTGAATCCGTTTTCTTTTTGCCACGAAAAAATTGAAAACATGCATTTATTCGAATAAAAAAATAGAAAGACGAAAGGAATGATTTGATAGTGTCGACATACCAAGATAACACGAGAGAGAGAGTGAGAGTGAGATGATAAGATGAAGCCAGCGGTGGTGGCTCTTGATCCAACAACTCGCCCTAGAAAAACCCTAGTCGTGAACCTTCAAACAAATTCCTTAGACCTCCTTGAAACTACGGAGGCAAACAGCGGTTGGTGGCGTTGGCCGAAAAACGGCGCCGGAGATGGAGGTGGCTGCAGCGAGTGAGAGAGAAAATATGAGAGAGAAAAGAAGAGAGGTTGTGTTCGTGGATTAGGGTTTGAATAAAAGAACCCTACTACTAATATTTTATGAAATTGAATTAATCCCACAAGGACCAAACATGAAAAAAAAATAGAAATTCATGGGGACACAGGTTAATTAAATTACAGGGATCGAAACTGTAATTTCCTCAATCTTTTGTAAGTTAGCGGTTCGGGATTCATTTAGGTTAACAAACATTCGATTTAAGACTCGACAATTACACCATCGCGTTTAAAATAATTTTTACAATTAAAACGAATATTCACATGACTCGTTTCTTATAATTATTATAATAATAAAAATTAAATGGTTTAATGAGTTTACGGTTGTGTCAGTACGCGTAATGTGTAGTTTTCACTTTTTACGAGGTAATCTCTCGTTTTCACTTCAAACTAGCTCAAGAAAGTCTGAAATGAAAAACAAATAATAATAAATATAATTTTGTATTAAAATAGGTTCTTGAAAAATTACCGGATGCTACAGTCTACCCTCCTTAATAGGAATCGCTTTCTCGCGTTTCAATTCAAGTCATTCGATAGTGTAGTGTCTCAGAAGAGGTGATGATACGGGCAACCAATAAAGGAATCTTATCATATGGAACGAATAGGATAATTTGTACAATGATGAGACAATGTCAAGACTTGGTAGATGGTTATCTATAGTTTCAAGCAGAGGTGTAGGATTTACTCATAAAGTTTGGTTTAGTTAGAAAAGAAAATATTAGTTGTTCAGTTTATAAGGTAGTAGCATAAAATACTTTCCAAAGGAGTAAATAGTTTATAAAAGGGGTTGTAAAATAGTTTAGAGTAGTAGGAAAATAAATTTATTGTTTATAAAATAGCAAAACGGTCAAAAATTTTAATTTTATGTATGATAAGTAAAACATTTTGTAGGATGGCCACAGAATGGTCTGTCGAAAATCGAAAACAACTCGCCAGGCAATAGAGGTATGGCTCCATACCTCATAAAGAGGTAGTAAAGATAACGATATTCTCAAGAGATAAATAAAGGATTAGGCGTCAGCCCCAAGGATCGAGGTTTAAGTTACCCCCTTAAAAATCCCAAGGATTCTGTCGAGCATAGAATCATTACCGAATGGAGAGTTTAACAAGTCCGAAGTACGATTCTGAAGGAGAGCTTGATTGCTACTAGCAAATCAGTTAGTTGCCTCAGCAGTGTACTTAGTACTCAACGCGGAAAGGTACAACATTCGAATCCAAAATCATAATTCCAAAAGGAATCCGATAACCAAACGATATCAATTCAAGATCTAAATAAAAGTGAACGTCGACAGTTCCAAACGGTTACGCTAAAAGCATACACGTCGATAGAGCGCAAGGTATATCATCAAAAGAACAACATCGATGGAACAACATCGATCGAAGACAAGGCTTGAGGTAGAGGCATTTGTAACAAGACTAGAAACAAAATAGGTTATGGGGATAAGCAATTTCAAATTCTCAACGAGACCCAAAGTCATGAAATATATCAATCCAAATTCAAACGTAGCCGAGACCAATTCCAAGTATCGCAAAATTCACATTTGAGTCGGACATAGGTAATCAAGCTATGTCCTACTGTCCCTGGAGGAATATAGGTGATCAGTCTATATTCACCCGAGGTTCAATGAATTTTGAAATACTTATTGATGAGTGTCTAAATACTCATCATTTTGGTCAAATATGAACTGCAAAACATTTAAAAACACTCGAAATGCATCAAAATCTGAAAATATCCCAAAATTGTATTTTATATGTTTGGATGCAAAATGTTTAAAATCGATGAAAATCGAGCTAAGTTTGCATAATTGGCGGTTTGGTCCCTCAACTTTCAAATCTTGACAAAATCGGTCCACGAGCATTTGTTTTGAAATAAAAGTCAACCCAAGTCCTTTCAAAATCAAAATTTATCAAAAATGATCCTTGGGTAAAAGTTTGGAGAATTTACAAGTTGGTCCTTCAAGTTTCAAAAGTGGCAAAATAGTCCTTGGAAGTTTAAAAATGGAAAATTATCTTTTATGGTCCTTGTACTAATCAAACTTGGCAAGATAGATCCTTTTGATAACTTTGGGAAATTGGCGTTTTGGTCCCTCAAGTTTGGTGAATTACAATTTTGGTCCTTGTGTATTTATAAACATTTCAAACCTTTGGACAATGACCCTTGACCCCTTGAACCCCCGCCAATATACCACTTGACCCTCCAACTTGAACCCCATTCTAATAATAATACTCCGGTTGATAGTCAAACCCGCCTCCCTTTTCCTCCAAACATCATCCTTCTTCACCCACTCCTCTACAACCCACTCATCACCCTCACCTCCAGCTCACATCCACCCCTTATCACTCCACCTCACCTAACAAAACAAGTAACAATCAATGCTTCTTCCTTGCACTCAATCCACCCCAATTGGCAAATATAGTTTTGGCGCCAAAATCTCATCAACGGCCAATATCAACTTTTCTCATCCAATGGCTCAAAATAAAGTGGGAAATGCTCGGAAGACAAGTGGGAGCACTTTTGTTGAATAAATAGAAGAAGAAGGAGAGACAAAGAGTAGTTTTAGTTTTAATTTTCATATATGTCGCTTTGTAATCCTTATGTCTTAAGTAAGTTCTAAAGTGTAATTTTAACCTTCATTGTACTAAAACTAAGCTTTTGTATCATTGTAATTCATTTCAAGTTCTAATTCAAAGTTTGGTTAAGTTTCATGTTTTCCATTTTCTATAATAAAATCGTTTTAACATTGCTAAGCATCAAGCTTCAAATAACTTTATTACAACTTATATAAGCTTATTTAAGCTATTGATAGCTTTGAATAAGCTTATAACTCAATTCAACAAACTTGGTACTTGGTCAACAAAATTCAATTTCATTTGTGACTTGTTTCGGATTCTTGATTTGGAGTTGAAAATGGGTTGATTACGAGTTGGATATGGGTTGAGATAAGTTAGGATAGTGGTATTGTTTCATTGATCTCATGAGCATGCCATAGACTTTGGTTAGTATGAAAATTCTATCTTACAATTTGAATCACTTGTATAGTTTTATCGTGTTTCTATGTTGCTTCATTTAGTTATTTAATTAATTAGATTGTTAGTTTGATTGGTTATTAGTCCGATTAAGGTTAGTATAATTTCTGCATAGTTGTTATTAGATTATAATAGAGCAGTTGAGTTTTAGTGTTAAAGTATTGATAAGTTAGCTTGATCTAGGTTTAATTTAGTCATCGAGTCTAGTTTAATGATTAGTCTAGCTTGGATTTGAGTTTGGCTTTGCAATGATTGAATCGATCATTAAATAGTTGTTTGGTATAAGAGCTTGATCCGAGTTAGAGGTTAGTCATTGATTAGAACTTATTACATTAATCTCATATAGGTTAGATATAATCATTTTACTCGCTGAACACTACAATTCGTTAAAAGTCAAAATCCTTCTAAATCTGTTCTCATTTTCATATCTGTTGGATATTTGAAGATCAAAAGCTTGATATGTGTTTAGAATATCATTAGAGTAGCTTGAAACATTAATCTCACTCACAAAATTGAATCAAAGTTCACTTTTCACAAAAAGTCAAAAGTTGAAAAAGTCGGTTTTCACCAAGCTTTGTTGAATTTTCATGAATTCAATTTTGAGTCAAAATCATTGATATTTTGGGAAAAATAGGTTCGATTGGTCAAGATTTTGAAATCGATTTTGTTGAAATTTCTCAAACCTTTATAAGCTCTAAATCGCTCTTCAAAAGAGCTTAAGTGCTCTGTGCATACTCTCGATGAATCGAGTTGTGTGCATGCAACTTGCAAAGCTCACAACAAGCTTCATTTAGCTTGTATAGGTGAAACTTTGCTCATTGGCTCCTTGTTGGTGGTCTTGAGAATCCAAGTGTTGATTTCCTTTCCAACTTATTTAATAGACTTATTTTTAAGCTTGAAATTAGCGACAGCCTGTGTGGTTCTTGTGCCTAAATTGAATCAAATCATTGTAGTTTGCATCTAGAGGTTTAGACTAGTTGAAATAGGTTAGTATTAAGTAGATCTTACATACTCTAGCTTCTGTGATAATTTGGTGCTCATTTGGTACATTTAGCTTATTACAAGTGCTTATTTATAAGCACTTTTCATTACAGAACCAAATTATTGCACACTAGCATAGGTTTTCTTAATTTTCATAGGTTTAGAATATAATTTTAGACTTTACCTGATTTTTTTAGATTTTTCCATTACTGTTTAGTATTTTTCCTATTTTAAAACAGTTTTTAGGAATTTTTAAATAGCTTTTAATACAAATAAATCAGAAAATCTTCAAAAAAATAAGTTTTCAATTTTCATAGATTAAGATAAATATAAAAAGCCAAAAAAATATTTTTCCATAATTTTCCTAGTTTAAATAGTAATTTTTAGCAATTTAATTAGTTTTAAATAGTTTTTAAATCATAGAAATTAGAATATAAATCAGAAAAATACAAAATTAGTTTTGAAAATTCTCTTTAGTTATTTTAGATTTTTTAAAAATAGTTTTATAATTTTCCTCTTTAATTTCATAATTTTTAGTATTTTAATTTAGTTTTAAAGTTTAAAATTAGTTTTTAATTCAAATTTATAAAAGAAAAATCAAGAAAATCCAACTTTAAAAATAGTGATAGCGTTTATTTAATATAATTTAGCTTTTAATTTTCTTTCTCGATTTTTCCTTTGTCATCTAGTATTATCATACCCCTTTCTCTGTTCGATATCATTCGATCACTCACGCGTTTAGCTTCAATCGCATGTACTCGTTGAGACTTAACGACCTGGGGAAACACTAAACTCTCCTGGACTTAATTGCTTTGGTTCCAGACTGTTTGACTTTTATTACGGTTGACCATTCACAAGTGGTTGACTTGTGTAATAAACCTGACCGTTTGGGACCGAACCAAATTTTGGCGCCGCTGCCGGGGAGCTGTGCTAATAATCTTACGTTTAGCAGATTAGTGATTTGAATATTCACTCCTTGTTCATACCACTTATATATATTTATATTTTCTTATAAAAATCCAAAAATCCAAAAACATCTTAAAACATATAAAACACAAAAATAATTTTCTTTTGTTTCTACATATATATAAAACCATAAAACCTAAAAAGATTCTTCTTTCCCCATTTTCATAATTCCCTTGACTCTGAGATTTCTTAGAGTTAACTCTAGTGTATCTTTTCGCTCTTCTAGGTCTGTGAGCCCATTTCGTGAGCTTGTCGATTTCAAGAAGGCGTATCCGTAGGCGTTCGCCCATCGATCGGATCGAGATCCGGATGCTCGCATTACTTCCGTTATCATGGCGGAAGAGCGTCCTATGTGCGAGCTTCTCCGGGCACCCATCGATGGGTATGGAGATGCTATTGTTATCCCACCATTGTGGTGAAAATTTTGAACTCAAAACCGGGTTACTAAATCTTGTAACCTCAAGTCAATTCTATGGTTTTGAGAGGATGATCCTCATGCTCATATTCGATGGTTTAACAAGATTGCATCTACCATCAAATACAAGAATGTCCCTACCGATCTTGTCAAGCTTCTTACATTCCCATTTTCCTCGAGGACAAGCCGGTTGGCTTGAAAAACAACCCCTCAATCGATCGAAACATGGGAAGACACGGTGAAGAAATTTGTGAGCGAGTTCTATCCACCTTCCAAAACCACGAGTCTTAAAAGCGAAATCATCAAGTTCACACAAAAGTTTGATGAATCCTTGATGAATCGTGGGATCGTTTTAAGGAGTTGCTCGCAAATGTCCTCACCATGGTTCCTCCGAGTTGATGCAACTCGATACTTTCTATAATGGGTGAGTCAATCGATCAAGATTCTCTCAATTCCTCCATTGGAGGAAATTTCTTGAGCAAAGCGTAAAAGAAGCTTTAGCGATAATTGAAAACAAGTCTAAAGTCCGTGACCGCACGAAGCAAACCGGTTGTTTCCCAAGTCGGTGTTGGTCCTTCTACTTCATCGCCCGTGAGTCAATCTAGCACCGATGCTAAGATTGACAAACTCACTGAAGCAATTCAAGCTTTGGTTTCTCTAACCAAAGAAAGTTTCTTTCCACAAACTTCACCTCTGCTTTGAAGTTAAGAAAGTGGAAGTATGTGTTACTGCGGTGGCCCCATGCCGATTACAAGCTGTATGGCCACCGATGGTAACCCTTTGAAACAAGCGTTGTGGGCGGGATTTCCAATTCAGAGGCAACCAATACCGTGCTCCTATGGACCCGAACCACCGTCCTAACCACTACCTGGACCACCGGTTTCAACCAAAACCAAAACCGTAATCAAAATCGAATAGAACGAACCAAGGTTTTCAAAACCAAGGTAATTTTAGTCGAATAACGGTTTTCAAAATCAAAGTCAAAATTTCCAAAACCAAGGAAATTTTAATAGAAACCAAGGTCAAGGAAATTTCAACCTGGGGTATTTTCATGGCAATAATCAAGGAATTTCCAAAATCAAGGCCCTAATCCAAAAATAGAGGCCAAAATTTTCTACACAAAATCAAGCCATTGTTCCAACTGGACCATCATCGATGAGTTGTTGAAGCAATTCATGAAATCCCAAGAGGAAATGAATAGGTTGTTGGTTAGCCGATTTCGACATTAAGAAGTCTTTAAATGATCGACCCTCGGGCTCGGTACTTTACCTAGCAACACGATCGCTAATCCGAGGGGATGCAAAGCGATCACAACCAAGTGGTGCTTCATATGATGGACCCGCTATTCCTACTACCTCTTCTTCTTCTCTCCCGAAGGTAGTGGAAAGTGAACCTAAGGCGACAAAGGACCAAGTGCAACCCACTAGCTCGCAGAGCACAAACACATGTCCATCCTCAAGTTGTCCCAAACCCAAATCCAAACCAGAGTTGTTTTGAACCTCCGTTGAAAACCCCAAATCAAAACTTCTATTCCTTACCCCTCACGTTTAAATGAGCAAAGCTCAGCGAAAAAGCCGGTCATCAAATGGAAATTTTTTCAAATTTTCCAAGAACTACATTTTGACATAAGCTTTGCGGATGCTATCATCTTGATGCCCAAGTTTGCATCAACTCTCAAACACATGTTAAGCAACAAGGAAAAACATTTGAAATGGCTAAAACTCCTTCGAATGAGAAGCGCCGGTGATTCATAAAAAAGCTTCAGAAGCTTGGAGATCTGGAAAATTTCTTCTACCTTGTGTTTTTCGGGAATGATTGAATGCTTTGCCTCGCCGATCTTGGTGCAAGCATCAATCGATGCCTTATTCGATATGGAAGAAACTTTCTCTTCGAACTTATTCCTACCGCATGACTCTTGAGCTTGCGAGATCGTTCTATATCGCGTCCTCTTGGCATCGCCGAGGATGTATTCGTGAAAGTAGGAAAGTTTCATTTTCCGGTGACTTTGTAGTTGTTGACTTGATCCGATCATCGGGTTCCCTCATTGTTGGATGGGGATTCACGAGAGCGGGCCATGCTCTCATTGATGTATTTGAGCAAGAAATCACATTACGTGTGGGTAATGAAGTCGTCACCTTTAACCTTGATCAAACTTGAGGTACTCCTCAAACTATGATCTTGAATCGGTTAATCGAATCGATGTAATTGATATTGCTTGAGGAGTACTCTCAAGAGTTTCTTGGTTATTTTCATAATTACGTGAGTGGGGATCCCACCACATCTTCTCAACCAATTATTGCCGATTCTTCCCTCTCTTACTCCGTTTGAGGAGGTGACTTCTTTTGGAAGAGATCGATGAGTTTCTTGCTAATGATGAATCGATTTCACGGGAATTGATGATGGTGTTTATGATTCGGAGGAGATATCCTTTATCTTGAGCAATTGTTAAATGAAGATCCATTACCGTACTCCTCCGAAAGAGATCACGATTGAAGAAATCAAATCCGTACAAACATCTCTTGAAGAATTTCCCGAGGTTGAACTTAAGGACCTACCTCCTCATCTCGATTATGCATTCTTGGAGGTGATGATAAATTACCCGCATAATTGCTAAGGACTTAAGCGAGGAGGAGAAGGCGCCTCATAAAGGTCTTGAAGTCACACTAGCAAGCAATTGCTTGGAAACTCTCCGACATTAAGGGTATCAACCACGAGTTTTGTACTCACAAAATCTTGATGGAGGATGATTTCAAACCAAGAATCCAACATTAGAGAAGGGTGAATCCTAAGATTCATGAGGTTATCAAACAAGAGGTTCTCAAACTTCTTGATGCGGATTAATTTACCCGATCTCGATAGTCCTTGGGTCGATCCCATCCACCGTGTTCCAAAAAGGGTGGCATAACTGTTGTCACAAATGAAGAAAACGAGTTAATTCCAACTCGATTGGTTACGGGATGGCGTGTGTGTATTGACTATCGCAAGTTAAGCGAAGCCACCCGTAAAGACCATTTTCCTCTACCCTTCATGGACCAAATGCTTGAGAGATTAGCGAGGGCGAATACTATTGTTTCCTAGATGGTTTCTCGGGTATTTTCAGATCCCCATTGATCCACGGGATCAAGAAAAGACCACATTCACCGCCCATACGGAAATTTTGCCTACAAACGTATGCCTTTTGGCCTATGTAACGCTCCTGGCACGTTCCAACGATGTATGATGGCAATTTTCCACGACATGATCGGGGAAACAATGGAGGTGTTTATGGATGACTTCTCGGTCATTGGGGACTCATTTCAAACATGTCTCTCCCATTTAGAAAAAAATGGTAAAACGGTGTGAAGACACCAATCTTTGTCTAAATTGGGAGAAGAGCCATTTTATGGTCAAGGAAGGAATTGTCCTAGGCCATAAGATTTCAAAAAACGGGATTGAGGTTGACAAAGCGAAAGTGGATGTCATTGCCAAATTTCCTCATCCTACTACCGTCAAAGGTCTTAGGAGTTTTTTAGGTCATGCCGGTTTTTATCGCAGATTCATACAAGATTTTTCTAAAATCGCTCGCCTATGACTCATCTCCTTGAGAAGGATGCTCCTTTTATCTTCTCACCGAGTGCATCAAGCTTTTGAAACATTAAAGAAAAAGCTACGGAAGCACCCATTCTAGTTGCCCCGATCGGGATTTACCCTTTGAACTCATGTGCAATGCAAGTGATTTTGCTATCGGTGCGGTCTGGGGCAACGAAAAACCAAGCATTTTCAGCCTATCCACTACGCGAGTAAGACTATGATCAAGCTCAAACCCATTACACCACTACGGAAAAAGAATTATTAGGATGTGGTGTATGCGTTTGAGAAGTTTCGCCATACCTTATCTTGACCAAATGCGTGGTGTATACGGATCACTCGGCTCTCAAATATCTCTTTGCAAAACAAGATGAAAAGTCGAGATTGCTCCGTTGGGTTCTCCTCTGCAAGAATTTGATATCATTATACGTGATAAAAAGGAGTTGAGAACACGCTCACGATCATCTGTCCGTCTAGAAAACCCTCACGGGATGTGTTCAAGAAAAGGAAATAAAGCGAAACATTTCCTCTCGAAACACTCAATGTGGTTTCTTTTCGTGGAGACTCTTCTACCCCATGGTTTCTTGACTTTGCAAATTACCATGCGGGTAACTTTGTGGTGAAAGGGATGTCGTCCCAACGGAAAAACAAATTCTTTCAAGATGTAAACATTACTCGGGACGACCCTACTTATTCAAAATTTGCGCGGATCAAGTCATCGAGCGATGTGTGTATGGTCGAAGCCAATGACATTCTCAAGGCTTGCCATTCGGACCTCTTGGGGACATCATACCCCAACTACCCGCCAAGAAGGTGTTTGATTCCGGATTTTATTGGCCCACGATTTACAAGGATGCCCACGAATTTGTCAAAACCTGTGACGCTTGTCAACGTCACGGAAATATCTCACAAAGAAATGAAATACCGCAATACGCCATTCAAGTGTGTGAGATTTTTGACATCTGGGACATTGACTTTATGGGGCCATTTCCTTCATCTCGAGGAAACAAATACATACTTGTGGCCGTTGACTATTTGTCAAAATGGGTTGAAGCGAAAGCTTTGCCTACCAACGATGCCCGAGTTGTTGTGAAATTCTTAAAATCTCTTTTTGCTAGGTTTGGAACTCCACGAGCTATAATCAGTGATCGTGGTACGCATTCTGCAATGACCGGTTTGATAGAGTCATGCAAAGTATGGTGTAACTCACCGTCTCTCTCTGCGTACCACCCCAAACAAGTGGGCAAGTGGAAGTTTCCAACCGAGGGATTAAAAGAATTCGGAAAGGACGGTGGCGAAAACCGTGCCTCTTGGTCGGATAAGCTAGATGACGACTCTGGGCCTTCCGTGCGACTTATAAAACACCCATCGGTGTACTCCATACAAGCTAGTGTATGGAAAGGCGTGTCATCTGCCGATTGAGCTTGAGCACAAGGCATATTGGGCCTTGAAATATGCCAACTTTGATATTCGAGACGGTGGTGATCACCGGAAAGTTCAAATGAATGAATTAAATGAACTCCGTGATCAAGCATACGAGAACTCTTTGATCTACAAAGAAAAGACAAAAAGATTCATGACTCCAAAATCAAGAACCGCGTTTTCAACGTCGGTGATCGAGTCCTTCTTTTCAATTCGAGATTGAAGATTTTCTCGGAAAACTAAAATCCCGTTGGTGCGGACCATTCACCATCACTAAAGTATTTCCTTATGGAACTATTGAGTTATCTCAACCCGATGGTCCAAATTTTAAAGTGAATGGTCATCGATTGAAGCACTATTTTGGAGAGGACATTCCACCGTGGTTGTCCGGATCTACAAACTTTCCCCATGAACCAATAAATGCGGGGATCGAGTCAAGCTAGCGACTCGGGAATCAAAAACAAGAGCACACTATATGGGTTTTCACCGTATTTCGACTTCTTTCTATTTTCTACCACCTAGTGTGGGGAGTTGCCCATTGTTGTATATAAGTTTTTCAAAAAAAAAAAAAAAAAATTCAAATAATGGCCGTAGTATTTCCCTTTTACGTTCTATGTTTCGGCATAACCGCTGGTACTTTGAATATTGAGGGCAATATTCATTTCTAGAGTGTGGGGAATTCTCACGAATTTTATCATGTTATTATACCACCCAATTCCCCATTTTGGCCAAAATATTTTTTGGAGTAAGTGTTTTGCACTTACTCGACTTATGGTTATCGATCAACCATGTCTAATAAACAAAAGGATTGGCTAATCCAGGAGCAAACGGCTCTTGGTAAAGATATCTCAAATCCGTTGACGGCTTGCAATTTGCCCAAAATTGTATGGTATTAGACTCACCATATCCTTAAAAGTGAAGAGTTGGCTAGCCCGCAAGTTTATGGCTTGTGGTAAAGGCAGTTGGAAAACCATAATTGGTAATCGACTCACCAAAGATATTTTATCTAAGAGTTGGCTAGTCCGAAGCAAACGACTTACGGTAAAGACAAATCAAAACCGTTGAAAGTCGGTGATTTGCTCAAAATCATTTGGTTATCATTGTACCAATGTTCTTACTTGAACTGAAACAATTGGCTACTCCGAGTAATGGCTTTTGGTAAAGAGATTCAAATCCATTAAGTTTTCTCAAAAGATTGCTAGGGACTAGCAATAGTTTAGTGTGGGGATTGATGAGTGTGTAAATACTCATCATTTTGGTCAATCTGAGCGCAAAACATTTAAAACACTCGAAATGCATCAAAATCTGAAAATATCCCAAAATTGTATTTTATATGTTTCGGATGCAAAATGTTTAAAATCGATGAAAATCGAGCTAAGTTTGCATAATTGGCGTTTCGGTCCCTCAACTTTCAAATCTTGACAAAATCGGTCCACGAGCATTTGTTTTGAAATAAAAGTCAACCCAAGTCCTTTCAAAATCAAAATTTATCAAAATGATCCTTGGGTAAAAGTTTGGAGAATTTACAAGTTTGGTCCTTCAAGTTTCAAAAGTGGCAAAATAGTCCTTGGAAGTTTAAAAATGGAAAATTATATTTTATGGTCCTTGTACTAATCAAACTTGGCAAGATTGGCCCTTGGAACAACTTTGAAAATTTACAAATTGGTCCTCAAGTTTGGTGAATTGCAATTTTGGTCCTTGTGTTATTTATAAACAAACCAAACCTTTGGACCATGACCCTTGACCCTTGCTTGAACCCCTGCCAATATACCACTTGACCCCCAACTTGAACCCCCTTCCTTAATAATACTCCCGGTCAAACAGTCAAACCCCACCTCCCTTTTCCCTCCAAACATCATCTCCTTCACCCACTCTCTGCAACCCACTCATCACCCCTCACCTCCAGCTCACACTCCACCCCTTATCACTCCACCTCACCTAACAAAACAAGTAACAATTAATGCTTCCCCCTCCTTGCACTCAATCCACCCCCAACTAGCAAATATAGTTTTGGCGCCAAAATCTCATCAACGGCCAATATCAACTTTTCTCATCCAATGGCTCAAAATAAAGGTGGGAAATGCTCAGAAGACAAGTGGGAGCACTTTTGTTGAATAAATAGAAGAAGAGAAGGAGAGAAAGAGTAGTTTTAGTTTTAATTTTCATATATGTCATTTTTAATCCTTATGTCTTAAGTAAGTTCTAAAGTGTAATTTTAACCTTCATTGTACTAAAACTAAGCTTTTTAGTCGTTGTAATTCATTTCAAGTTCTAATTCAAAGTTTGGTTAAAGTTTCATTTTCCATTTTCTATTATCAAATCCGTTTTAACATTGCTAAGCATCAAGCTTCAAATAGCTTTATTACAACTTATATAAGCTTATTCAAGCGTTGATAGCTTTGAATAAGCTTATCACTCAGATTCAACAAACTTGGTACTTGGTCAACAAAAGTCAACATGTGGTTTCATTTGTGACTTGTTTCGGATTCTTGATTTGGAGTTGAAAATGGGTTGATTCTCGAGTTGGATATGGGTTGAGATAAGTTAGGATAGTGGTAGTTGTTTCATTGATCTCATGAGCATGCCATAGTGGACTTTGGTTAGTATTAAAATTCTATCTTACAATTTGAATCAAGTAGTATAGTTAGCTTGTGTTTCTATGTTGCTTCATTTAGTTATTTCATTAATTAGATTGTTAGTTTGATTGGTTATTAGTCCGATTAAGGTTAGTATAATTTCTGCATGTTAATATTTACGCTATAATCTGTTGAGTTTTAGTGTTAAAGTATTGATAAGTTAGCTTGATCTAGGTTTAATTTAGTCATCCGAGTCTAGTTTAATGATTAGTCTAGCTTGGATTTGAGTTTGGCTTTGCAAAGCAGTTGAATCGATCATTAAATAGTTGTTTGGTATAAGAGCTTGATCCGAGTTAGTGGGTTAGTCATTGATTAGAACTTATTGCATTAATCTCATATAGGTTAGATATAATCATTTTAGTAACTGCTTCTCACTACAATTCGTTAAAAGTCAAAATCCTTCTAAATCTGTTTTCATTTTCATATCTGTTGGATATTTGAAGATCAAAAGCTTGATCTATGTTCAGATATCATTAGAGTAGCTTGATTTAACTTTGTTTTAGCTTGAAACATTAATCTCAGCTCACAAAATTGAATCAAAGTTCATTTTGGTCAAAGTTCATTTCTGTCACAAAAAGTCAAAAGTTGAAAAAGTCGGTTTCACCAAGCTTTGTTGAATTTTCATGAATTCAATTTTGAGTCAAAATCATTGATATTTTGGGAAAAATAAGTTCAGTTGGTCTATTTTTGAAATCGATTTTTGTTGAATTTTCTCAAACCCTTATAAGCTCTAAATCGCTTCTTCAAAAGAACTTATACATTGTGCATACTCTCCAAGATATCTTGAGTTGTGTGCATGCAACTTGCAGAGCCACGCACAAGCTTCATTTTAGCTTGGTATAGGCTGAAACTTTGCTCATTGGCTCCTTGTTGGTGGTCTTGAGATCCAAGTGTTTATTTCCTTTCCAACTTATTTAATAGATGCATAAGCTTGAAATTAGCGAGACAGGGCTCGTGTGGTTCTTGTGCCTAAATTGAATCAAATCATTGTAGTTTGCATTTCTAGAGGTTTAGACTAGTTGAAATAGGTTAGTATTAAGTAGATCTTACATAATCTAGCTTACGTGATAATTTGGTGCTCATTTGGTACATTTAGCTTATTTTAAGTGCTTATTTATAAGCACTTTTCATTACGAACAAATTATTGCACACTAGCATAGGTTTCTTAATTTTAATAGGTTTAGAATATAATTTTAGACTTTACCTGAATTTTTAGATTTTTCCATTCTTGTTTAGTATTTTTCCTATTTTAAAAGCAGTTTTAGGAATTTTAAATAGCTTTTAATACAAATAAATCGAAAATCTTCAAAAAATAAGTTTTCAATTTTCATAGATTAAGATAAATATAAAAAGCCAAAAAATATTTTTCCATAATTTTCCTAGTTTAAATAGTAATTTTAGCAATTTAATTAGTTTTAAATAGTTTTTAAATCATAGAAATTAGAATATAAATCGGAAAAATACAAAATTAGTTTTGAAAATTCTCTTTAGTTATTTTAGATTTTTAAAAATAGTTTTATAATTTTCCTCTTTAATTTCATAATTTTTAGTATTTTAATTTAGTTTTAAAGTTTAAAATTAGTTTTTAATTCAAATTTATAAAAGAAAAATCAAGAAAATCCAACTTTAAAAATAGTGATAGCGTTTATTTAATATAATTTAGCTTTTTAATTTTCTTTCTCAGATTTTTCCTTTGTCATCTAGTATTATCATACCCCTTTTCCTGTTCAATATCACTCGATCACTACGCGTTTAGCTTCAATCGCACAGCTCGTTGAGACTTAACGACCTGGGGAAACACTAAACTCTCCTGGACTTAATTGCTTTGGTTCCAGACTGTTTGACTTTTATTACGGTTGACCATTCACAAGTGGTTGACTTGTGTAATAAACCTGACCGTTTGGGACCGAACCAAATTTTGGCGCCATTGGGGAGTGTGCTAATAATCTTACGTTTAGCGATTAGTGATTTGAATATTCACTCCTTGTTCATACCACTTATATATATTTATATTTTCTTATAAAAATCCAAAATCCAAAACATCTTAAAACATATAAAACACAAAAATATTTTCTTTTGTTTCTACATATATATAAAACCATAAAACCTAAAAGATTCTTCTTTCCCCATTTTCATAATTCCCTTGACTCGAGATTTCTTAGAGTTAACTCTAGTGTATGCTTTTCGCTCTTCTAGGTCTCGTGAGCCCATTTCGTGAGCTTGTCGATTCCAAGAAGGCATATCCGTAGACGTTCGCCCCATCGGTCGGATCGAGATCCGGATCGCTCGATTACTTCCGTTATCATGGCGGAAGAACGTCCTATGTGCGAAGCTTCTCCGTGCACCCATCGATGGGTATGGAGATGCTATTGTTATCCCACCATTGTGGTGAAAATTTTGAACTCAAAACCGGGTTACTAAATCTTGTAACCTCAAGTCAATTCTATGGTTTTGAGAGGATGATCCTCATGCTCATATTCGATGGTTTAACAAGATTGCATCTACCATCAAATACAAGAATGTCCCTACCGATCTTTGTCAAGCTTCTTACATTCCCATTTTCCTCGAGGACAAGCCCGATTTGGCTTGAAAACAACCCCTCAATCGATCGAAACATGGGAAGACACGGTGAAGAAATTTGTGAACCAGTTCTATCCACCTTCCAAAACCACGAGTCTTAAAACGAAATCATCAAGTTCACACAAAGTTTGATGAATCCTTGATGAATCGTGGGATCGTTTTAAGGAGTTGCTCCGCAAATGTCCTCACCATGGTTTCTCCGAGTTGATGCAACTCGATACTTTCTATAATGGGTGAGTCAATCGATCAAGATTCTCTCAATTCCTCCATTGGAGGAAATTTCTTGAGCAAAGCGTAAAAGAAGCTTTAGCGATAATTGAAAACAAGTCTAAAGTCCGCACCGCACGAAGCAAACCGGTTGTTTCCCGGTTGTTGGTCCTTCGCTTCATCACGTGAGTCAATCTAGCACCGATGCTAAGATTGACAAACTCACTGAAGCAATTCAAGCTTTGGTCTCTCTAACCAAAAGAAAGTTTCTTTTCCACAAACTTCACCTCCTCTTTGAAGTTTAGAAAGTGGAAGTATGTGTTACTTGCGGTGGCCCCATGCCGATTACAATCTGTATGGCCACCGATGGTAACCCTTTGAAGCAAACGATGTGGGCGGGATTTCCAATTCAGAGGCAACCAATACCGTGCTCCTATGGACCCGAACCACCGCCCTAACCACTACCTTGGACCACCGGTTTCAACCAAAACCAAAACCGTAATCAAAATCGAATAGAATGAACCAAGGTTTTCAAAACCAAGGTAATTTTAGTCGAATAACGGTTTTCAAAATCAAAGTCAAAATTTCCAAAACCAAGGAAATTTTAATAGAAACCAAGGTCAAGGAAATTTCAACCCGTGGTATTTTCATGGCAATAATCAAGGAAATTTCCAAAATCAAGGCCCTAATCCAAACAATAGAGGCCAAAATTTTCCTACACAAAATCAAGCCATTGTTCAACTGGACCATCATCGATGAGTTGTTGAAGCAATTCATGAAATCAAGAGGAAATGAATAGGTTGTTGGTTAGCGATTTCGACATTAAGAAGTCTTTAAATGATCGACCCTCGGGCTCGGTACTTTACCTAGCAACACGATCGCTAATCCAGGGGCGATGCAAAGGCGATCACAACCGAAGTGGTGCTTCATATGATGGACCGTTATTCCTACTACCTCTTCTTCTTCTCTCCCGAAGGTAGTGGAAAGTGAACACGAGGCGACAAAGGACCAAGTGCAACCCACTAGCTCGCAGAGCACAACACATGTCCATCCTCAAGTTGTCCCAAAACCCAAATCCAAACCAGAGTTGTTTTGAACCTCCGGTTGAAAACCCCAATCCAAAACTTCTATTCCTTACCCATCACGTTTAAATGAGCAAAGCTCATGAAAAAGCCGGTCATCAAATGGAAAAATTTTTCAAATTTTCCAAGAACTACATTTTGACATAAGCTTTGCGGATGCTATCATCTCGATGCCCAATTTGCATCAACTCTCAAACACATGTTAAGCAACAAGGAAAAACTGTTTGAAATGGCTAAAACTCCTTCGAATGAGCGCTCGCCGTTAGCTCATTAAAAAGCTTCGAGAAGCTTGGAGATCTGGAAAATTTCTTCTACCTTGTGTTTTTCGGGAATGATTGAATGCTTTGCCCTCGCCGATCTTGGTGCAAGCATCAATCGATGCCTTATTCAAGATGGAAGAAACTTTCTCTTCCGAACTTATTCCTACCGCATGACTTGAGCTTGAGCTCCGGCATGCGAGGATGTATCGTTCCATTTTCCGGTGACTTTGTGGTTGTTGACTTGATCGATCATCGGGTTCCCTCTTGGCATTCGCCGCTCTCATTGGATGTATTCGTGTGGATAATGTAGGAAAGTTCCATTTTCAAACTATGGTGACTTTGTAGTTGATATTGACTTCAAGATGCGATCATCGCTCCTCATCTCGAGTATGCATTCTTGGAGGGTGATGATAAATTACCCGTCATAATTTCTAAGGACTTAGCGAGGAGGAGAAGCGCTCTCATAAAGGTTTTGAAGTTGCACAAGCAAGCAATTGCTTGGAGACTCTCCGACATCAAGGGTATTAACCACGAATTTTGTACACACAAGATTTTATTGGAGGATGATTTCAAACCAGCAGATCCAACATCGAGAAGGGTGAATCCTAAGATTCATGAGGTTATCAAACAAGAGGTTCTCAAACTTCTTGATGCCGGTCTAATTTACCCGATCTCGATAGTCCTTGGGTCGATCCCATCCACCGTGTTCCAAAAAGGGTGGCATAACTGTTGTCACAAATGAAGAAAACGAGTTAATTCCAACTCGATTGGTTACGGGATGGCGTGTGTGTATTGACTATCTCAAAAAGTTTAGTTTTAACGTTTCGTGTGGTGGTAAGAAAACATAGACTCAACATGCAACTCATGCCAAAAGTATAATATGCATCAAATTGTAACTCACACTAAACGTAACTCACACCATGGCATACTATATATCCCAATAAATTATGAGGAATAGTCAATATGAATTGAACAAGACTCAACTCGAGTGGACAACGACGAGAAAGATTGTCGAGACTACAACAACACATAATTACTTTAACAATTAAGTCAATTCATAAGTTCGGAATTTTCCCCACAATCCCAAACAGTTTGGAAACAGTCAGTAAGGTTTAGAAATGTAATTTAAATTTTATAATAGAACTCAGTTTAGCATTTACAATAGTTCCTGACAAGTTCAAGTTGAACGCGTGTTCGCGTTTATTACATCAAACACGTTACCATACTATTTAACACGAATAGTATTAATTTCAATACTTATATTACAATTTTAATACCACTTGTTATTAGTTTAATGTGTATTAATTTATTACTTTGGTCCGTTACGAGTCAAATATTAAATTCATGGTGAGTCTACTATATCACATTCGTCTCGAGTCCAATAGTCCGATATGGTAAATCCAATAACGATCCGAATGTCCAAATAACAATCCCGATATCAAAATCCATTAAGTATAATTCAAATCTCAAGTATTAAATCCCAAAGCTACAATCCAATTTTTACCGAAACGTACCAATCACAAGAGTCAGAACAATTAAGTTATGATAGTCAAACGTTTATTACCCAAGAATATATAATCTGTAACTTAACAAAATCCAAACACTTTCATTTCATTTAGTGGGCCCAACCCACATTTAAAACTAAACACACCCGAATTAGTTATGTGGTCTTAGGCCCAAGACTCAACCAAACACAAACATTTTCCAAACTCAATACAAGTTAACAGAAATACCGACACCACCTTGGTGTTTCTGTTAGACCAAAACAAGACGAGCACACACGCAACCCTACGTGGGTTCGCGACTGACTCGGAGTAAAAACTAACACACCACGAGCACAAACACAACACCACTATGGTGTTTTCGGTGTTTTCTAGTCGACTCGAGTGAAACAACTATCATATCTTGGTTTAAACAACACCACCTTGTTGACTAATATCACCAACACCCTATGCGGGTTTAATCAGACTCAACTTATCGCAAAACAACAACAATATCAAGAATCAAATTTATTACTCAAACCCAAAAACAAACAACAAATAAATCAGAGTCACCCGACCCAAGACTTACTATAACTCAAACAAACACATTTAATTGAAATCAAAATTCAACATATCAACTCCAATCCCAAATAGAATCAAAACTCAGAAACTATATAAATCTAAAACGAATCAAATTCAAGCAACTAAGCAATCCAAACCGTGACCATATACTAATCGACAAGCATGTCAAAAGAAATCTGTGACCCGAGGCACAAATCAAGTAACATGCATCTAATATTCGACCCATGACACACAATGAGTTCGACCCGTGGTCAAAGGGGTCTGACCCGACCCCTTACACAACAAATCCACAATCACCGATTCACCACACGAATATTAAGTCAAAAATGTTTTTAAGATTGTTACCATACGAAACCTATGACACTAATATTATCAAAACATTTTATCTATTTCTGAATCCGTTTTCTTTTTGCCATGAAAACATTTGAAAACATGCATTTATTCGAATAAAAAAATAGAAAGACGAAAGGAATGATTTGATAGTGTCGACATACCAAGATAACACGAGAGAGAGAGAGATGATAAGATGAAGCCGGCGGTGGTGGCTCTTGATCCAACATCACGCCCTATAAAAACCCTATTCGTTAACCTTCAAACAAATACCCTCAGACCTCCTTGAAATTACGGTGACAAACAACGGTTGGTGGTGTTGACCGGAAAACGGCACGAGAGATGGAGGTGGCTGCAGCGAGTGAGAGAGAAAAGAAGAGATGATGTGTTTGTGGATTAGGGTTTGAATAAAAGAACCCTACTACTACTATTTTATGAAATTGAATTAATACCATAAGGACCAAACATGAAAAAAATTAGAAATTCAGGGGGCACATGTTAATTAAATTACAGGGATCGAAACTATAATTTCCTCAATCTTTTGCAAGTCAGTTCGGGATTCATTTAGGTCAACAAACATTCGATTTAAGATCCGAAAATTACATCATCGCATTTTGAAATAATTTTTATAATTTAAACAAATATTCACATGACTCGTTTCTCGTAATTAATTTAATAATAAAATTTAAATAGTTTAATGAGTTTACGGTTGTGTAAGTACGCGCAATGTGTAGTTTTAACGTTTAATGAGGTAATCTCGTTTTCACTTCAAACTAGCTTAGGAAAGTCCGAATAAAAACACATAATAATAAATATAATTTAGTATTAAAATAGATTCTTGAAAAATTACCGGATGCTACATAACTAATGACCCAATTATGAGGATCAAAACACATGGAGTACTTAACCATTTACGAGATTTGGGGATTATAGTTTGACTTCATACCCATTACTCCATAATAAATATTACTAAACCCATGAGTCCCAATCATCCCAAAACTATATACACAATATATGACTTGACTTAGCAACCATGTAATCAACTAGAAAATTAACTAAGGGTTTAACAAATAACAATATTGCATTAAGAATGAGTGCATACAAGGAAGGATAAGGCGATTTGAGTGTAAATTTGAGGGTAGATTGTAAACAATGTTCTTCATTAATATTTCGGAATCCACCGAAATATCACGAGAATCACGAAAAAGATGGCTCAGATAGGTTAACTAGAGGTATCTTGTACTAAAAATGAGTACATAGTTTTAGGATTTATTAAATCCGGTTATTAAAGTGTCGGTCACCTCAAGTATATGTAATCGTTAGAAAGCTCGTAGTCGTAGTTATTTTGAAGTTAAGTAGTATTTAGTTAAGTAACATCGTGGAGGACGGACGGGTCTTTACCCACTGTATGCCTGATCCACAGCCCGTAGGTGGCGATTTGTGTAAGACTATAAATACTCTCTACCTCCCAAGGTAGAGAGTTGGAGCTCATAATAATATTTTCATTTTCTCTCACTAAGTTCCCAAACCTCTAACTCTTTCTCTCTCTAAAACCTTGAATTATACGCCCCACTTGATCATGTTATGATGTGTTTGTGAAATCTAATATGTTACAAATGGTATCAAGAGCCATGGTTTTATCATCTCTTACTTATCCTTGGATTTCTAGTGGTTTTATATGGTTTTGAGTTTGAAAAAGTTTAGTGGTTTTGCATCATTGGATCAATTCTTGTGTTAAAGTTTGAATTTTGAGTGTACTTTTGTGTTTAGAATCATTGTAAGTGCTTGAGTTTGGATTTGGAAAGCTTAAATCACTTGTGGTTGAGCTTGTTTTGGATTGAAAAGTGTGTTTTGAAGTTTTTCAAGGTAGCGACTTGAGTCTCGTTGTGAATTTCTTCGTAGCGACTTGCTTTAGTAATTTCTAGCGAGTTGTAATGTTAGTCGAGCGACTTGAGCTTAGCGACTTGTCTATTTAGACAAGTCGAAAAATAGTACAAGTTAGTGGATTCTCCACTACTGCCAACGACTTGGTGGAGTTAGCGACTTGCTTTTTATTATTTCTAGCTACTTGTACTTATTGTTCTCAATGACTTGATCTTAGCGACTTTGATACTTAGCGAGTTGTTCTTTAGCGACTTGTATGCTTAGCGATTTGGTTCGTTAGCGACTTGTGTTCAGCGACTTGGGTTTTAGCGACTTGTGCTTAGCGACTTGATTCACAGCGACTTGTGGTTTAGCGAGTTGCTACTTAGCGACTTGGTGCTTAGCGACTTGGTTCAAGGATTATAGCAACTTGGTTAATACTTGTTTCTAATACGATTTTCTCTTGATTTAGTAAAATCCCGTGAAAGAATCTATTTCCCGGTTTAATCATAGAGTTATAAAATCCCGTGAAATCTGTAAACATGTCTACCAACGTGCCTACAATCATTTCTCTTGTAGCTTAGGACGCCTGCCATTTGGTTCGGATACTAGTCCACCCATGTTTGATGAATCGACTATGACTCTTGGGCTCAACGAATCGATTGTCTTGTCTTGGTAAGGAAAATGGAGTTAACATTCTCAAGTCAATTAATGAAGGACCGTATCGTTGAGACAACCAGAGACATACTTGACATCTTGGAGATGGCTCGGTGATATTAGGACCGGATGGACCCAAATGTATGATGAACCGATCGATAAGGAGAAGAAGAGATACGATGCGGACATCGTGGCTTCTAACATCATACTTGTGGTTTACCTAAGGACATTTACAAGTCGATCAATCACAACACCGAAGCTAAGGCGATTTGGGACAATGTCAAGATGCTACTCTCGGGTTCGAACTAACCAAGGAAGACAGAGAATCTCAACTATATGATGAATTTGAACACTTTAAGATGAAGCCGAAGAAAGTGTCTATGAGTATTACGTGAGATTCCACAAGCTTGTGAATGATATGAGGAATATCAAAATGACAATATTCAGCTGAATTCAAAGTTTGTGAACAACATGAATCCCAAATGGCATAAGTTTGTCACCTCTGTGAAGCTAACCAAAGGATTGAAGAACACTAACTATGAGCAATTGTATGCCTTTCTTCTTCAGAATGAGAGACATGCTATGTTTGAACGAAGGATTCTTGAACAGTTCAAATCTAACCAGGGAGAAACTAGTTCGTCAAATAACTCTACAGCTTTTTACACCAATGTTGGAATTACCACCAAAGCTTCTCAAGTCATACCCATGGGTAATGGTAATTACAAGCTAATCCCCGATCCAAAGATATAAGCCTCCGCACCCAAACACATTCATGGAAAACTTCATCAATCAACTGTCTCTCATGGTTAGTCAAAACATTAACTCTACCACACACCAACAATAACCTCGTAACAACATCCAATCCACACAATCAAGCTATTGTCGAGATGGGAAGGTTATGGTGCAACCAGTTCAAAAAGGCGATATGAGCAGGGAAGAGGTGGAGTTGGTAGAGGATATATGGCAAATTAAAATCGTGGAAGGAATCCTAATCAAGGACAAGCAAAGCTACCAAGTACTACAACTGTGGTGGTGATGGACATATAGCTAGAACCGCACATCTCCAAAACGCCACAAAATGCAGATTACTTGAGACAAGATGTTACTTGTGCAAGCTCGGGATAATGGAGTGTGTTGGATGAAGAGGAGTCGTTGTTTCTTCTTTGAGGCAATGCCAAGACATATGATGCGAGATGTGGATGAGCGACCAATTCAAGAGATAGGTCATAATCATCGAATGCCTTTCAAGTTGCGATCGTGATGCATACGACTCGACGTCGATGATGAACCCATCGCAGACAATTTTCATGGCAAGCATTTCTCCAATGGTCTCTCCAAAGGTCTCATCATCACAAAGAAGTGGTCCATCCAAAGAATCAATCATCTCGGAGGTATTAAAACTATATGATGATATTGATCCGCAAAGATACATGATAAAGTGCGCCACAGAAACTTATGAGTCGATATTGCTAATATGGGTAATAATAATATTGTCCCATATGATCAATATGTGATCCAAAGTGAGAATGTGATTGAACCAAGTGATATATCTTCGCAATCAATGATGACTATGTTTTGAAGAATACACTTTGCATGTGCTCGATGATTCTGGTCATTTCGAATCGAATGCCTATAAAGAACAAGTTGCTATTTATGAACAGTGCTAAGTTTGAGATAACTACCGTGAGAAGGAAATGGATGACCAAATGCGTACAATTATTAGAAAAACTAATTTTAGAGAAGAAGTGTTAAAAACAAGAGTTGAATTCCTTACAAGAAAAGCTTTCTAAACTGTTATGCAAAAGCAAGAGCTTCAAGATAATGTTAAAATGCTTAAACAAGAATTCGGTGCTAAGGAATCAAAACTTTTGAATGATTTTTCTAATCTAAAACTTTGAAAACAAGCTTGAAAATAAGTTGTACGCATACAAGGGAATACCATTCGATCGCTCACATGATCACTAAGCATAGAGTTCTCACGATAAGCATAGTATTCCCATTGCAGAGAAACCTAATCCCGAGTATGGTAAGATAGCAAAAGTCTGCTCAAAATGTGATCTATGATGGTAATGAAATCCTTAAGCCTAGGCGAAACTTAGTTCTACTGAGTGCAAGGAAGAGGATAGAAAACTAGATGATGCATCTAGGGAGAAAATGGATAAAAGCTTAACGATCCTGCGTGTAAAAAGAATAACATAACTATCAAACCCCACGATTACACTAAGGAAAATTGGATCTCCCCGAACATGTTTAAGCCTCAAACTCAATTAACCCGAGCACGATCTTTTGGAAGAAAGATATGGATAAGCTAAAAGTTAATGTACTTGTTGAAACAAACACTCCCTTAGGAAAATGCTGCAGACTCGTGTATCCTCCAATACACCAATGCATCTAGTTCCTAGATCGATTGCCACTAATAGCAAAACCTTAATCACTTGTATGTTGTTTATCAACTATTCGTTGATTTTGAGAAGACGTGTAAGAAAAGAATCACACCTCTGTGGATAATCGGGGGAAAGGGTTTGAGCAAACTAAAGAATGTTATTTAACCGAGGTCATGCCTTTCTTTAAACAATTAAAAGGTCAATTTGAGAATCTTCAAAAGGAATAAATTCATATATTAAAGAAATGGAAAAGGAATTTGATGCAATGATAGTTGAGGTCAATGATTATGAACAGAACTCAAATATAATAAAGTTGAAAGAAAGAACTTGCATATTTTAAATGAGAATTTGATTTTGAGTTGTGTTGCTCAAGATGTGTTTTATCTGTTACTAAGCACTCTATTATCGCTTCTCAATTTCATGAATTATCTATTGCATTGAAAGTTTCCCATGATCGTGTCATTGAGCTTGAAAACAAAAACTCGTAACTAAATGAGAAAATTGATCGGATGATCACGATAATTTGGTAAAACATCTTTCTAAACTAGAAGTTGAACATTTTGATTTGCAACTAAAATATCAACATCTTAAAGAAAATGTCAAAACCTCAAATAGCAAGACATCCTCGGATGTTCCGAATTTGATGCGATTTTCGGATAAACAAACGTGACGAACAAATTCAAGCTCATTGTAACATGATCGAAAATTGAAAGCCCAAATTTCACAATTAAAGGGTGAAAAGAACAATGTGAATGGATCCCAAATACCTCCTCCTTTAGATTCTCGGTATTCTCGGACTTTTCACCTTCAAAACTTGGTTAATGCTCTACAAAAGGAAATCGATGGTTTTCTTGAAGAAAATGAAAAGTTAAACGACACTTTAAAGAGTTATATGATTCAATTAAAGTCACCGTGACAAGAACAATGAAAAAATAATTTCTTTACAAAAGGAATTTGTGAATCGAGGAGACAGGAAAAGGAAACCGCCACTTGTCTTTAATGAGAATGTTGCATCAAGGTCATCCTCGATCGCAAATATATTGTGATTGTTAAATACATTCCTCCTCATCTCGTGAATAATGAACTTGTGTTTCATAACTATTTTGCTCACCTTAAGGATAGTCTAGAATGTCTCGTGAGATTGTGGAAGAAGATTAGATACATAAGCCTCTAGATAGAGAAATTAGGTTTGCTTGCATTCAAGCCAAACGATCTCGGGAGTGCTAGAATGTTTAAAAGCAACATGTCCTAAATCCTTAGGTGCGAAAGGTAAAGCGTGATGCCTTGTTTTATGCCTAGTGTTAAGCATACAAACCATTCTATGCCCACTATTAAGAAAGTGAACTCTAATGTGCCTTCAAGTAGTTCGGATCCCCGCACGCCTAGTTCAGAATGCAAAAGTAGATCAACCAACTAATGTTCCCATAATTCCTTCTACGGAGTAATCAATGACATAAAAGCAAGCGGTCAAAGCCTGTGCAATACCAAGCAAGATAGGACCTCGCGAGCTAGGAATGTGCATTGGAAGAGAGTAGAAGATCAACCTAGGAATATTATGTTTGAGTTGAATAAAACGAATCGTGTTGATTCTAGTATTAGCTATAAGCGTACTGTAATTAATTTGAATTATGCTACTATCCGCAAACCATGTAATGATGACTACTTGATTTCTGTTACTAATCATGAATGTGGTGTGAATGATTTGTCTAATGTTGTCAAATGCCTAGTTAAAACTGTTAATGTTAAAAATCTAGCTAAGAAGGCTAAAAGGGAAAGGCGAAAGAAAGTTAGAAAACAGTGAAAACCCACAGGAAGGGAATTTAGAAATATAGGTTATCAATGGATACCTATTGGTCGTAAGATTAATGAGTTGTGCCCTAAATTTGCTAAGTCAATGCCCACTAGAAAATGGATGCCCTCTTGGTAGAACTATTCCTTTAAAGTGAACATACTTTGAATAGGTCAAAATGGACACTAGCACCGCATCTATTTCGATGATTCTATTGTTTCTACTTGATGTGGGTGTTCCAATCATCATTACTAACCAAATAGAACCCATTCTTGCATGGGGATCCCAATTATCCGATTATCCATTCTTGTCTCATGTTCAATCAGATCATTCAAATCGCTCGTGGTACCGGACTCGGGATGTTCCAAGCATATGACCGAGACCGGTCACGGCTCATGAACTTTGTGAGTAAATTCATCGGATCGTTAGATTCGAAATGATCATTTCGGTGCAATTATGGGTTATGGAGACTATGTTGTAGGAGATAGTGTGATTTCCAGGGTGTATTATGTTGAAGGTCTTGGACATAATCTATTTTATGTTGGACAATTTTGTGACTTTGACTTAGAAGTAGCCTTCAGAAAACATACTTGCTTTGTTAGAGAACTTGATGGTGTGGAACTTCTCAGAGGAACTCGTGGTTCAAACCTATACACCATCTCTATCGAAGAGATTATGAAATCTTCACCCATCTGCCTGCTGTCAAAGGCTTCTAAAACTAAGTCATGGCTATGGCACCGTTGTCTCAATCACTTGAACTTTGGTACCATAAACAATCTTTCTAGAAAGGACTTAATAAGAGGACTACCTAGACTTAAGTATGAAAAGGATCATCTTTGTTCAAAGATGTCGGTTGGGAAAAGCACGAAATATGCCCACAAACCAAAACCCACAAACTCAAGAATGGAAGTTCTTCATACCCTTCATATGGATCCATGCGGATCAATGAGAGTGCATACGATAAATGGGAAGAAATACATTCTAGTAGTTGTTGATGACTACTCGATTTACTTGGGTAAAGTTTTTGAGGACAAAGGATGAAACTCGGATGTCATCATCAAACTTATCAAACACTTTGAGTTCGACTCAACAATCGTTAGAATTGTTCGAATGACAATGGCACGTAGTTTGTTAACAAAGACTTAATTCAGTTTTATGAAAGTGTTGGAATCAGTCATCAAAGAAGTGTTCCACGAACTCTTCAACTGAATGGTGTAGTTGAAAGACGAAATCGAACTCTTGTGGAAGGCGCAAGAACAATGCTAATTTATTCAAAGGTTCCAATGTTTCTATGGGCTGAAGCCATTGCCACTGCTTGCTACACCCAAAATCGTTCCCTTATTCACACCTCTTATGGAAAAACTACATATGAACTTGTCCATAAACGAAAACCTGATCTATCCTACCTTCGTGTGTTTGGTGCTTTGTGTTACCCAACTAATGACGGTCAAGATTCAGGTAAACTAAAAGCTAAAGCTGACATTGGAGTATTTGGAGGATATGCACCAAATAGAAAAGGATACCAAATCTACAACAAGAGAACCTGAAATATCATGGAAACAATTCACGTTACGTTCGATGAGCTGACCGGTTAAATGGCTCCAGGACAATCCAGTTTTGGACCCGCATTTCAACCTTCATCAAGTAGTCCTATCGTTCTACCCTTGTTTCTAATCCTCACCAAAGAACTCCTTATGTACCTCCTTCGTAAGATGATTTGAAGAAATTATTTGATCCAATGTTTGATGAACACTATGAGCCAAGTGCTAATGATATGTCAATTCCATCAATGAGGCTACTTTATCCTCACAATGAAGTTAACCCTTCGGTTTCAATGTCATTAAGTCAAGAAGCCCTGCTGCCGATCACTGTCTCATCAACAAATCATCAATCATCAAGTGTACATCATGGAATTGTTTCGCACCCATGATGAAGTTAATCCTTTGCTACTCCAAGATGCCCCTTTGAAAACATATTTGCTCTCGAATCTTCATCAGAACCATCTTCGTCAGGAGATATCGACTCTGCTACTTCAGTTCCTCAACAACAACCACATGAACACCTTAGAAAATGGACACATGATCATCTATTGGACAACATCATTGGAAACCCTTCTCGTCCAGTATCCACACAGAAATAACTTGCAACCGATGCCTTATGGTGCTTCTTAAACTCCGTACTCTCTAAGGTCGAACCAAAAGATGTTAAAACCGCCATGAATGAAGACAGCTGGTTCAATGCCATGCAAGAAGAAATTCATGAGTTTGATCGACTAGAGGTATGGGAATTAGTACCTGCTCCATATTGTGCTATGATTATTGCTCTAAAGTGGATCTTCAAAGTAAAACTTGATGAGCATGGTGATGTTTTAAAGAACAAGGCTCGATTGGTTGCAAAGGATACCGCCAAGAGGAGGGTATTGACTTTGAAGAATCATTTGCTCTAGTTGCTCGTATCGAGGCAATCGAATCTTCTTGGCTAATGCTGCAAGTAAGAACATGGTAGTCTATCGATGGATGTAAATACGGCTTTTCTCAACGGAGATCTTAAAGAAGTCGACACGTCCGCCAACCTCAAGGCTTTGTGAATCCGAGCATCCTACTCACGTCTATCGTTTGAAGAAGGTTTTACGGTTTGAAGCAAGCTCCAAAGGCATGGTATGATCGCTATCAAAGTTTCTTCTATCTCTTGGATTCAAAGAAAGGAGCGGTCGATCCGACATTGTTCACCGTAAAGTCGCAAACATTTAATTCACGCTCAAATATATGTTGATGATATTATTTTTGCCTCGATCGACCCCAATGAATGTGACCGTTTTCAAAGGAAATGGGTTCCAAATTTCAAATGTCAATGATGGGACAAATATCATTTTCTTGGGATTACAAATTTCACAAAGTCCGGAGGCATTTTATAAATCAATCTAAATATGCAAATGAGATTTTAAAGAAATTTGGATTTGATTCTTGTGACCTGTTGACACTCCCATGATAGAGCGTACTAAACTAGATGAGGACCACTCGGGATCATGGTAGATGATGCGTGCCAAACAGTCAAGCTAAATCACTCAAGCAGGCCACTTGTGAATGGCCAATCGTAATAAGCTTAAAACCGCTTAAGCACGAATGCAATTAAGATCTGAGATTATAGAGTCTCCCCGGTCGTTATGTCCCAATGAGCTATGCAATGGATTACCAAACGTAAAGTGATCGAGGAATTTGAACGAAAAGGGTTGGAATATGATTATAACTAAGGAAAATACATAAACTACAAGGGCTTAAATGCAAATTAAAGAAAGTTAAAAGATAAAAATATTAAATAAACGCTATCACTATTTTTAAAATTGATGAACGTTTAAAACTTAAAACTTAAAACTTACGTTTAAAATAAAATTACGTAACGTACAAAATAAAAGTGAAATCTAAGAAATAAAAGTCCTAAAATATGAAAATGACATTTTACAAACCTAATGATAAAAGAAAATTTATAGAAAAAGAAAATTATTTTTATAACTATTTATCTAATTATTATTAATTAAAACTATTTTAACTATTTAATAATAGCCTATAATGAAAGAAAATATGAAATAAAGCTTGAAAATTAAAATTAAGACTTAGAAAAATCTAAAATAACAAAATAGAATTTTCAAAACTATTTTTGTATTTTTCTGATTATTTTTGTATTTTCTAGGAATTAAAAACTATTTAAAACTAATTAAATTATTTAAAAAATACAAATTTAACTAAGAAAAATCTAGAAAAATATTTTTTTTTGTCTTTTTATATTTATCTTAACTTAAGAAAAATGAAAAATTACTTTTTTGAAGCTTTTCTTAATTATTTGTATTTAAAGCTAATTAAAAATGCTTGAAAACTAATTTAAATTAAGAAAAATAGTAAACCAACTTGGAAAAATCTGAAAATTTCAGGAAAAGTATAAAATAATATTAGGAAGCTAGGAAAAATAGAAAAACAATGGCTTGTGTGGAGGAAATAGAAACTGATGTGCCAAGTGCTTATAAATAAGCACTTGGGATAAGCTAATGAGCACCAATAAGCACCAAATGTTTACAGAAGAAATATTATGCAAGAAGAACCAAAATGCAACAAATAACAACAAGCTTAAACCTCTGATTTGCAATCTACAAAGATTTGAGGAAATAAGCTTTTGGCTAAAAATAGTTAAAGGGGGTCTACTTTGAGCTTAAAAAAACCAACCAATAAGCTGAAACTGCAAAATGGAAGTGGGACCTGCACTAGACACAGGTGACTATCTAAACCCCAAGTCGAGACCTAGAGAAGCTCAAATGACCCTTGTGCAAGAGTTGCAAAACCCACAAGCCACATCTTGATCTCGATTGCACTGCATGGCACTTAGCAACATTTTGGCAAGCTCTTTTGAGTCTTATAAAAATTTGAAAAAATCTAATAAAATGGTGACAAGAAAGTAGACCAACAGAAGTTTTAAAAGCCACAAGATTCACTTAGATTGGCTCAGAAATGAGTCCAAGAAAATTCACCCTAGGTTGGCTCAAAACTGACTTTTGCACAATTTGACTTTGGAAGAAACCGAAAAGTTGACTAAATGGAACTTTGATCTAGATTTCCAACCGAAAATGACATATTATGATGAAATAAGAATGAAACAAGCTAGCTCTATGAATTTCAAACACAAAATAAGACTTTGTTTGACAAAATCTCAACAGTTAAACTGTTGAGATGGTTTAAGTGGAGATTTGACTTTGAAGCTTAAAAGGCACAAGATGATGACTGCAATGAACTCAGTTGAGGTTAACAAGCATGAAACAACAATGAACTACCTCTGACTAAGCTTCTAAAACACTTTTGACAGCAAATCCAAACATCCCTTTAACTACTGATAAGCAATTTTAAATACACAAACTAATGAACTAGCTGAAGCAAACACTTAAACTGAATTAGGTTATCCTAAATACAACTTAACTAGCAGGTTTGAACAGTTGATGAATACAAAATACAAATACAAACACGGATGCAAATTTGAATAAAAATTGAAATTGAGAATGACACTCACATGTGTCCAAATTGTATCTGAGCCAAACCAAACCCAAAACACTACCTAACCTAGTCTAATCCAACCCATTATCACCTCTGCATCAACCCTATTTCTTCTCCAAAACAGATTGAACCAAAATCTCTTGACAATTGACTTTTGTTGACCATACATTAATTTGATTGAAACCGAATTCCAAGCTATTCAAAAGCTTTAACAAGCTTAAGTTAACCTGGTTTAACTTAAAAATAAGCTAATAGAAACTTAAATGTGAGAATTTGAAATTAAGCTTTTCAACAGTGAACTTTAAAACATGAATTATAAATGAAGCATTGAGCGAGACTTGAAAATGTATTACAATGATTTTCCAACTAAGGTTTAATACTTAGAAACCGAAATTACAAGTTTTTGCATTAACTAAGACATTTATATAAAAACGACATTAAGAAAAAATGAAAACTAACTAACTCGCTTTTCCTTGCTTCTTCTCTCTTTATAGTTCCGGATGATTTCTCTCTCTCCGAGATAATCCCACCTTATTTCGTGGCCATTGGATGACTTTGGGTTGATCTTGGCCATTGAGCATTTTGGCGGAAATGAATATTTGGCGGTGGGATTGAGTGCTTGGGTAGAAGAGGCATTAAATGCTATTGGCGGTGTAGGTGAGGAGGGGAGACAAAGTGTGGAGTAGGGGTGGAGTGATGTTGGGTTTGAGAAAAAGTGTTGCGACATGGTGGGTGAAGAAAGGAGGAAAAGCGTAGGGTGTTTGTTGACAAGTGTTTGTTGGTGGTTAATAATGCCGGGGGTCAAAGCAGGGGTCACAATGGGTGGCAAGGTCAAAAGGGTTTATGATAGGGTCCAATGGTGTTAAGGTTTAATAATACACAGGACCTATTTGCAATTTTCGAAAATACAAGGACCATCACGCCATTTCATCAAAGTTGATCCAAGGGTTAAAAGTGACAAGTTTCAATAATGCAAGGACCAAACTTGACATTTTCAATTTTCAAGGGCCATTTTGCCAAATTTGAAACTTGGAGGACCAAACTTGTAATTTTCTCAAACTTTTGATATTTTTCACCAAAGGACTAATTTTGACAAGTTATGATTTAAAAGGACCTTTGGTGATTTTTCTTTTGAAATTATGACTCGTGGACTATTTTGACAATTTTAGAAACTTGAGGATGAAAGCGCCAATTATGCAAACTTTGCTCATTTTTCATCGATTTTAAACATTTTGCATCCGAAACATATAAAATGCAATTTTGGATTATTTTCGGTGTTTTGATGCATTTCGAGCATTTTAAACGTTTTAGTTCGATTGATTAAAATGATGAGTATTTACACACTCATCAATCCCCCACACTAAACTATTGCTAGTCCCTAGCAATCTTTTGAGAAAACATAATGGATTTGAATCTCTTTACCAAAAGCCATTACTTCGGAGTAGCCAAATGTTTTAGTTCAAGTAAGAACCATGGTACACCGATAACCATGTGATTTTGAGCAAATCACCGACTTTCAACGGATTTGATTTTGTCTTTACCGTAAGCCGTTTGCTCTGGACTAGCCAACTCTTAGATAAATTATCAATATTATCTTTGGTGAGTGATTACCAATTACGGTTTTTCCATCGCCTTTACCACAAGCCATAAACTTGCGGGCTAGTCAACTCTTCACTTTTTAGGATATGGTGAAGTGAATACCATACAATTTTGGGCAAATTGCAAGTCAGTAAACGGATTTGAGATATCTTTACCAAGAGCCGTTTGCTCTGGATTAGCCAATCCTTTAGTTTATTAGACAAGGCGGATCGATAACCAATTGAGTAAGTGTAGAACACTTACTCCAAAATAAAATTTTGGCCAAAAGCGGGAATTGGTATAATTATATGATAAAATTAGTGAAATTCCCCACTTAGAAATGAATATTGCCTCAATATTCAAAGAACCGTGTTATGCCGAAACAAAGAACGTAAAGGGAAATACTACGCCATTATTTAGAAAGTTTTTTTTTTTTTTTTTTTAGAGGAAAACTTATATATATATAACATGTGGGCAACTCCCCACACTAGGGTGGAACACATGGGTGAAACCCATGTTTAGCTATCTGTTTTTGATTACCGAGTCGCTAGCTTGACTCGACCCGAATTCATTGGTTCATGGGGAAGTAAGTGGAAGAGATAATCTCCATCGGACTTTCATTCAAGATGTTTGGACAAACATTTGAAGCACGTGAAAGTTCCACACCGATGAGATATACATAGAACCGCTCAAAAATGATGAATGAAAATGCGGGGTCAAAGATAGTGTCTTCATTCCGAAGGAGTGAAGATGGAGAAATCACAAGATATTTGAGGAAAGGAAGAAAGGTCTTGATAACAATCAAGATCCATTCTTCATCCTCAAATGTAGACGTATCGGGAGGAAGGGTGAAGGTAGTATCATTAATAAGCATACTCATATGATAGAGTACACCTTCCTCCGAGCTAATATCATCCTCAAGATCAAAATAGAAATGATCATGTTCCGGAGGAGATATGTCATGAGAGAGTTCACCGGAGAACTCTCCATGAAGAGAATCATTCATATGAATTGAATTTGTGAACTCTTGTTCCATTGTGGGCTCATCACTATCCTCGGTGCGAGTATCAAAGAGTGGATTCTCAAGAATTAAAGTGAATTCGAGTCGAATTCAAATAGAGGATTGGTGAAAGTAGCTTTGAATGTTTCGGGAACAAAGTGATCAACATTCTCTATTGGACGTTATGGTGAGAAGTGAGTGAATGATCATTATCATGAGACTTTCGCCTCCCGAGATCGGCTTCAAATCAAAGAGTGGATTGATGTGAGTGAGTTCATCGGTGAACTCCTCAAGAAGATGATCGACATCGACCGTGGGAGTGATGCCTCAACGTACTCGATGTTTCCATAGGAAGCACAATCGTCGCTAAAATTGGAGAAAGTTTCAAAATGATCATTTGAACACTCAAGAGGGAAAGAGAATCACATATGGTCAAAGTTCCTTGTGACTCTCTCGGGATTGGGACAAGGTTCTCAACACTAGACTTTATGAATTCGTCCGATTCCTTTTAGGGAACAGTGTCAAGATGCTCATCCCCATGTTTAGAGAGTGAGTGGGAGCTTGGTGTGATAGCAGTTGTTTGAGAATGAATCTCAATCTTTGGGATATCAACCGATGAACTTGATGAATTTTATAGAATTGAAGGATATTAAGTGTATCTTCATCATCACCGTCATCGGGAATGAAACGAAATTGAGAGCTAGATTTGGTGCTTTTCTTTTGCAATTGATTCCCTAATAGATTTTCAAACGCAATTTGGGAATTTATTTTAGACCGCTCTTGACTAACAATTCATCCATGGATTTTGATTTGGATTATCTTGGGAGTGTTTACATTCCTTCAAATCTTTCACTAAATCCAAAAGATCAAGGAGAAGATTTTGAGGAAGTGGATCAGGTGAGGTGGTGCACGATTCACTTGGTATTGTAGAGGTTGGTCATGATCACGAAGAGTCGTAATTGTTACAAGGAAATGGATTCCTTGTTTGACAATCGAGCTAAAGTGAGGACCTCCACAATACTACAACAAGAAAGCGATGTGGTCGTGATTCATATGTGTTGTAGTCATAATTGTTATCGTGAACCGCTCATAGACAAGCGTGTTTCCGATTGACAATCGAGCTGAGTGTGAACCACCACAAGACTACAACAATAAAACTCCCGAGTCTCGCGGTGTGGTAGTCGATGGAATAAATCGGTTGTGTTATGGTAGGAATAGGGATCTTGGTTATAGACGCACCCGTTTCTGACTCCACCATGCTACAACCGGGGCAATTGCCACCATTATAAGGACCACCACACCATTGACAACCAAGAGGGTGAGGATAAGACATAGAAAGAATCAAAGGTTTTCGGAGGGTAGGGATGAAGAATCAAAGATGTGAGAGGGTAAAGATGGATATTTTGGATTTTGGATAAACATTTTGTAAAAACAAAGAATGAAAATCTTTTTGGATTTTTGATTTTAAAAGAAAATATAAACACATACGGATGGTATGAACAATGAGTGAATATCCAAATCACTAATCTGCTAGACGTAAGATAATCAAGACTGACTCCCGGCGTGGCGCCAAAATTTGATGCGTGCCAAACAGTCAAGCTTAACACTCAAGTCGGCCACTGTGAATGGCCGACCGTAATGCTTTAAACCTTAAGCACGAATGCAATTAAGATCCGAGGAGTATAGAGTCTCCCGGTCGTTATGTCTAGGGGTGTTCAAAATCAGAGAAAAGCCGAACCGAGCCGAACCGCTCAATCCGAAACCGAAAACCCGAAACCGAAGAAACCGAAACCAAAACCGAAACCGAAAAAACCCGCTTATCACGGTTTGGTTTGGTTTATTTTTGATATCCGCGGTTAACCGAACCGAACCGTGCTTAATACATGAAGGTTTTTTTAACTAAATATTCAAAAAATCGTAAAAGTATTAACTATATTATTGCACTATTTTATTGTATAACGCCTTTTTTGCTCATAATGTAAACATTTCTAAACATTTATGTGTGAAAGTTGATAAATGTGATCGTCATCTATAGACGTCGAATAACTATTATTTTGTTAAATGATTATGTATGGATATTTGAATGCAATTACTTTAACGGGATAACTTTTGTGCGACTATTATCTATTAAATGTCATTTAATTTTAACAAAATGACATTTACATTCTAGAACATGTTATTGTTTATACGGTTAAACTCAAATAAGCGTTTAAAATGGTTAACCGTGACCCGAACCGGGGTAACCGATTCATTTGGTACCGCTTATCCGGTTACCCGCCTAGTACTGGTCGATTTCGGGTAGTAAAATTAATTACCCGCCTGCGATGGATAGTTGAAATCTTCCAACTAACCGAACCGAACCGCCCCGCGAACACCCCTAGTACTTATGTCCCAGCGAGCTATGCAATGGATTACCAAACGTAAAATGATCGAGGAATTTGAACGAAAAAGGGATTGGAATATGATTATAACTAAGGAAAAATACATAAACTACAAGGGCTTAAATGCAAATTAAAGAAAGTTAAAAAGATAAAAAATATTAAATAAACGCTATCACTATTTTTAAAATTGATGAGCGTTTAAAACTTAAAACTTAAAACTACGTTTAAAATAAAATTACGTAAAGCGTACAAAATAAAAAGTGAAATCTAAGAAATAAAAGTCCTAAAAATATGAAAATGACATTTTTACAAACCTAATGATAAAAGAAAATTTATAGAAAAAGAAAATTATTTTATAACCATTTATCTAGTTATTATTAATTAAAACTATTTTTAACTATTTAATAATAGCCTATAATGAAAGAAAATATGAAATAAAGCTTGAAAATTAAAATTAAGACTTAGAAAATCTAAAATAACAAAATAGAATTTTCAAAACTATTTTGTATTTTTCGATTATTTTGTATTTTCTAGGAATTAAAAACTATTTAAAACTAATTAAATTATTTAAAAATACAAATTTAACTAAGAAAAATCTAGAAAATATTTTTTTTTTGTCTTTTATATTTATCTTAACTTAAGAAAAATGAAAATTATTTTTGAAGCTTTTCTTAATTATTTGTATTTAAAGCTAATTAAAAATGCTTAAAACTAATTTAAATTAAGAAAAATAGCAAACCAACTTGGAAAAATCTGAAAATTTCAGGAAAAGTCTAAAATAATATTAGGAAGCTAGGAAAAATAGAAAAACAAGGGCTTGTGTGGAGGAAATAGAAACTGATGTGCCAAGTGCTTATAAATAAGCACTTGGGATAAGCTAATGAGCACCAATAAGCACCAAATGTTTACAGAAGCAATATTATGCAAGAAGAACCAAAATGCAACAAATAACAACAAGCTTAAACCTCTGATTTGCAATCTACAAAGATTTGAGGAAATAAGCTTTTGGCTAAAAACAGTTAAAGGGGGTCTACTTTGAGCTTAAAAATAAGCCAACCAATAAGCTGAAACTGCAAAATGGAAGTGGGACCCTGCACTAGACCTGGGTGACTATCTAAAACCCCAAGCTGAGACCTAGAGAAGCTCAAATGACCCTTGTGCAAGAGTTGCAAAACCTGCACAAGCCTGTCTTGATCTCGGTGCCTGCGACAGAAGCAACTTAGCAACATTTTGACAAGCTCTTTTGAGTCTTATAAAAAAATTGCAAAAATCTAATAAAATGGTGACAAGAAAGTAGACCAACAGAAGTTTTAAAAGCCACAAGATTCACTTAGATTGGCTCAGAAATGAGTCCAAGAAAATTCACCCTAGGTTGGCTCAAACCGACTTTTGCACAATTGACTTTTGAAGAAAGCGAAAAGTTGACTAAATGGAACTTTGATCTAGATTTCCAACCGAAAATGACATATTATGATGAAATAAGATGAAACAAGCTAGCTCTATGAATTTCAAACACAAAATAAGACTTTGTTTGACAAAATCTCAACAGATTAAGCTGTTGAGATGGTTTAAGTGAGATTTGACTTTGAAGCTTAAAAGGCACAAGATGATGACTGCAATGAACTCGATTGAGGTTAACAAGCATGAAACAACAATGAACTACCGACTAAGCTTCTAAAACACTTTTGACAAAAATCCAAACATCCCTTTAACTACCGATAAGCAATTTTAAATACACAAACTAATGAACTAGTGAAGCAAACACTTAAACCTGAATTAGGTTATCCTAAATACAACTTAACTAGTGAGGTTTGAGCAGGTTGATGAATACAAAATACAAATACAAACACAAGATGAAAATTTGAATAAAATTGAAATTGAGAATGACACTCACATGTGTCCAAATTGTATCGAGCCAAACCAAACCCAAAACACTACCTAACCTAGTCTAATCCAACCCATTATCACCTCTGCATCAACCCTATTCCTTCTCCAAACCTGATTGAACCAAAATCTCTTGCACAGTTGACTTTTGTTGACCATACATTAATTTGATTGAAACTGAATTCCAAGCTATTCAAAAGCTTTAACAAGCTTAAGTTAACCTGATTTAACTTAAAAATAAGCTAATAGAAACTTAAATGTGAGAATTTGAAATTAAGCTTTTCAACAAAGTGAACTTTAAAACATGAATTATAAATGAAGCATTGAACTGAGACTTGAAAATGTATTACAATGATTTTCCAACTAAGGTTTAATACTTAGAAACCGAAATTACAAGTTTTTGCATTAACTAAGACATTTATATAAAAAAACGACATTAAGAAAAAATGAAAAACTAACTACTTGCTTTTCCTTTGCTTCTCTCTTTATAGTTCCGGATGATTTCTCTCTCTGCGAGATAATCCCACCTTATTTCGGGGCCATTGGATGACTTTGGGTTGATCTTGGCCATTGAGCATTTTAGCGGAAATGAATATTTGGCGGTGGGATTGAGTGCTTGGGTAGAAGAGGCATTAAATGCTATTGGCGGGTAGGTGAGGAGGGGAGACAAAGTGTGGAGTAGGGGTGGAGTGATGTTGGGTTTGCGAGTAAAAGTGTTGCAGACATGGTGGGTGAAGAAAGGAGGAAAAGGCGTAGGGTGTTTGTTGACCGATGTTTGGTGGTGGTTAATAATGCCGGGGTCAAAGCAGTGTCACAATGGGTGGCAAAGTCAAAAAGGGTTTATGATAGGGTCCAATGGTGTTAAGGTTTAATAATACACAAGGACCTATTTGCAATTTCTCGAAAATACAAGGACCATCACGCCATTTCATCAAAGTTGATCCAAGGGTTAAAAGTGACAAGTTTCAATAATGCAAGGACCAAACTTGACATTTTCCAATTTTCAAGGGCCATTTTGCCAAATTTGAAACTTGGAGGACCAAACTGTAATTTTCTCAAACTTTTGATATTTTTCACCAAAGGACTAATTTTGACAAGTTATGATTTAAAAGGACCTTTGGTGATTTTTCTTTGAAATTATGACTCGGGGACTATTTTTGACAATTTTAGAAACTTGGGGGCTGAAAGCGCCAATTATGCAAACTTTGCTCATTTTCATCGATTTTAAACATTTTGCATCCGAAACATATAAAATGCAATTTTGGATTATTTTCAATGTTTTGATGCATTTCGAGCATTTTAAGCGTTTTGCGATTCGATTTGACTAAAAATGATGAGTATTTACACTCATGAAGCAGACCAAATGAAATATCGTAGTATGATTGGATCACGATGTACCTCACACCGATGAGACCGACATTATGTTCATTGTTTGCATGTGTTCTAGATATCGAGCTAAGCTACCAAAAGCATAGGCGGTTAAGCGGGTCTTCGGTATCTCCATGAACCATCAATATGGGACTTTGGTACCCAAAGGACACGGTATGTCACTAATGAATTATGCAGATGCTTGATCATGCAGGATGTCAAGATACACATCGAATTACGTGCGAGGTGCTCGGTTTTGGGTGATAAAGTTGTGAGTCGGTCTTCAAAGAAACAAATGAGTACTTCTATTTCTCTACGGAGGTGAATACATAGTCATGTCATCTTGTTGTGCTCAAATCCTATGGATGAGATCCCATTATCGACTATGGCTTTGAATTCAACAAAATTCCTACGTAATGTGATAATAAAAGTGCCATTGCTCTCTCATGCAACAACGTTCAACACTCAAGAGCAAAGCACATCGACATCGACATTCGACATTAGAAAACGGTGTGGTGGAACTCTATTTTGTGAGGATCGAATACCACCAGCGACATCTTCACCAAAGCTCTTCCTAGAGAACGTTTGAGTTTATCCTCCACGACTTGGTCTAAAGAGTCTTCAACCGAAACACTCAAACGTCTTCCGGAGGAAGACGAGGAGTAAAGGTCTTTCTTCATCCATCTCTTGTATATATTTATTCGAAAAGCAAAATACAAAATTTCAAACTCTACGAAAAGCAAATAGAAAAATATAAAACTTTCAAAAATCTATAAAAATTAGAAAATTTTGAAAATCCCAAAAATATTGTTAGTTTGTCATGTTTTTTTTTCTTTTTCCTTGTTCGATATCATCTACGGATTTTGTGTTGTCATTCAAAGAATGACACGGGTCTTTAGATGTTGTTCGAATGTTTAAATATATATATATATATATATATATATATATATATATATATATATATATATATATATATATATTTGGGAGTAGTGAAACAATGGTTTATAGTCATTTCACTATAACCCGCTTTTTAAAGAAAGAACGAGTCATGCTTTATCTTGTTTTCAAATCTCATGCTCGATTCTATAAACAAATATTTGCTATTTAATGAAAACTAATTGCTTTGAAAATACCTCGGACTCAATTTTTGAAAATCATCTGGACTTAACATTTGTCAAAATCTCTATCTCAATCAACAACTTATGTCATTAATTGAGGGGAGAATGATTTCAATTAAATCAAAGGTTATTTGTCATACAACTGCTTTCAAAAGATACTAATGCATGTTTAATCTTTGGAGTTTCAAGTCTCAAAGTTGATCCTTATCAGTTAAATGTCTTCATAAGCAAGTCACATCTCTCCTTAAAAGCTTTCAAAAACAATGTAAATCTATAGAGATCACAAATATCAAATGATTTTAAAATTGTGATCGGGGGAGAATTTGTGATTTAAATAAATTGGATTTAAACTGATGATTCGATAAATGATTTCACAAGTGTTTAGCAAGCTTTCCTCCCCACATGTGACAAACGATTTCAAATTTTCCATGCACATGTTGAGGGGAGCATCCTTTAAAACCACAAAGAATTGAAACGTGATTGATTTATCTCTAAGTGCAATTTCCTTCTAATATGTGCAAAACTCTTTCAAACTTCGAGGCACATATTGAGGGGAGCAAACTTATGAAACCTCATCCTTCCCCAATATGATTTATCTACTTGATTTGATCAGGAAGTGATGTTGATATCTTTAGAAAATGGTAATCAAAGAAGTTAATTCTTCCTCTTGCCTCCGTGTGCCAAATCGATTTAGAAATACTCGATGCACGTGTTGGGGGAGCTCTTTTTCTAAAAATATCAAAACAATTCAGTACAAAAGGCTTTGATAATATATCACAAGTATCCGGATTGATTTTTCAAATGGTTTTCAATTGGTTTCAACGGAGATGAACTATACCAAATAGACCCACCAAATTTACTTTATGTATGGTGATATAAGGATGGTTAGGTTAGATATTCGCTCCCACGATCCGCCGTAAGCCGGAGGGATCTACCGAGGACAATCCACTAGATAGTGTAGAGTCCTTAGGTATGATGAAAAAGGAGAAAAGTGAGATATGGGAAGAGTGCGGATCGAGATAGAGCTAGAGTCGGAATAAACCCAACAAGGTTCTAGTTATGAAGTCTCGTAAGCATGAAGGGGTGAAGAATGAAAAGAATTGAATATGAAAAGGGTGAAAAGAAATAGCCTCCAATAATTCAACCTTAGGGCGTAAACCGGTTCAACACATATGCTATGTGGTTACTAAGGTAACACCGGTATTGAAGACAAGACATCATGGACCCATTGACGCACTGCACTAAACTTCCCAAGCTACTCAAGTTCCTCTTAAAAGGGCTTGTTTCATTCTCACGGGGAACCGACATTATTTATCGACTTTCTCTTAGAGTTTGTTGATATTGAAGAAGGAGACTCTCTCCCTAGTCTCTAGCATAGGAACCAAATATGCACAATTGAGTCTAGATCCACAAGATCATCAAATAAATCTCATTAGGACACTGTCAATGAAGACTCTCTGTTTCACACAATGTGGAAAGAGAGATTATATCTTATGAGTCCCACGATTATCCTTGTGGTATTGCCAAAACATCCGAGTGATATGCAAACGTATTCACAATGAAGATGGAAAGCCTTCGAGCCAACATCAAACAAGCTCCGGTGGGTGGCATGTGAGATCTATCCAATATATCAACCATGTGACAACCGAATGAAACAATGGGGCGATTTAATCTTTTGAATCAATCTGGTTCAAAGTTATGGATTGACGGATACCTTTGAAAAACCGGTCGTTGTGCTTAAAACTCATTTCTTTAGCACATCGACCGTGTACTAATATTTCAAAATAAAGGTGTTTATGATTGATCATTGATTTTCATTAAAACCTTCGTTGTATTGCAAAAACAATTTATATTGAGCAAGACACGATTGTTTTTCAAATCATTTTCATCAATCGGTGAATCTCAATTCACCGGTTCACTCACTCGTGTTGTCTTCTTTGAGACGTTCCGGTTTGAGAACGACTAGAGCAATTGCGAAACCCGCCAAGGAAATTCTCGGAATTATACCGATCACAAAGTGCTTGTACCGATCAACGGGGAACCGGTCGGTACCTCAATTCAACGAAGTGATCAAAGACACTTTCGTGCACTTTATTGCTAACTATTGTATGTGAACGCCCGACGCTTGCGGTACCGATCGTAATGAAGCGGTCAATCCATAGCCGCATGCTCACACAACACATTCACTTCTAAAGAAATCATGATTAAGTGCATCAACGACTCGATATTTTCACCCATGCTTCGCTATCACGCAAATATCATGAATCAACTAAAGCTTCGCTACTCGATAAGAAGAAATCATGATCCGAATGTGAGCATGTCGGTCCAAATGTCACAACATCACATAATACCAACACCACAATGGAAGAGTCGAGATTTATGTTAGGTGATGATCTTCAATGTCGGCTCAAAACTCATCATCACATGGATCAAATAAAGACCTCCACATTGATTATCCAAACATGCTAAAATGAAGAATCAATGACTACGAGCATCGGGCAAAGAACAGAACAATAATCCAAGAACAATCTTAATGTAATATCTTTTGTATTCAATGTAATTTGAGGTGACCTCCCTGGGGAGATTGTTAGGATTTAGTAAATCCGTTATTAAAGTGTCGGTCACCTCAAGTATATGTAATCGCTAGAAAGCTCGTAGTCGTAGTTATTTTGAAGTTAAGTAGTATTTAGTTAAGTAACATCGTGGAGGACGGACGGTCTTTACCCACCTGTATGCCCGATCCACACCGTAGGTGGCGATTGTGTAAGACTATAAATACTCTCTACCTCCCAAGGTAGAGAGTTGGAGCTCATAATAATATTTTCATTTTCTCACTAAGTTCCCAAACCTCTAACTCTTTCTCTCTAAAACCTTGAATTATACGCCCACTGATCATGTTATGATGTGTTTATGAAATCCAATATGTTACACATAGCAAGGGTGAGGGTAATTACTTGACCAATGTAGCCAATGTATTTTTAAAAACAGGTTTAAAACAATGGTTATCCTAATGCCTTTTATCATTTAATTAATCCTAACTAAACAAATGTAGTCTCACTATCGATCTCAGAATGCATCACAAACACAAGTTATAGAATCTATATACTACCGGTACTCTCATAAGCATTAAAAGTGAATGCTTTTATATCCTATATATCTAAAGGTGAACGTCACATTTTGGGGGTGGAATTTGAGTAGTACGGTTTTGTGCTAGCTATATAACTCCTATCCATGAGACGCTTTATTAAGACTAAAGTTCTACTCGTAAATGTCATAAAATTTTTAAACTTGGTGCCAAAATTACCCTAACAAGTATTTTTTCAGTTTATTATTAAGTAAGTGATTAGTTTCTAAGGTGTCTCTTTGTCCCTCCCTACAATTAAATTGAACATTGTCCCCAATGTTTTTAAAAGGTACCAAAGATATGATAACGGGGAAAAAAATATAAGAGAAACTAATACTCCCCTGATTTGCTCGGCATGGACGACATAGAAATATGGTTAAATTCTCCTCCAAGAAGATAATATCAATGACACGCTTTTCTTCAAATGTGTACTTGAATCTTCTTGTCCAATATAACGTGTAAATTTCTAAAAACGAACACAAAACCTTGTATAAAATCAACAGTAAACACTATATAAATAAAACTATCCTAGAAAGCGAATAAGATATAATGCTTGCAAAATAAATGTTTACGAATCCTGAATTTTAAAACTTTCGAAATTTTCAAAATTAAGTTTCGGAGAAAAACAAAATCGAAAAAATCATAAAGGTTCGCATCGTCAGTTATAGGTCCGACGCCGGGATTGACCGAGAGAGTTTTAAGTCTTGTTTCTGAAATTTTCGGAAAATTTATATTTTAAAACACGAATTTCTTGCAAAACATTTATTGTGACTCGATACCGCATTTGACTCAAACAAACAGATAAAAATTATAGAATATATGCTCATCATCAATTGTAAATTTTCATGTTCGATCTTCGTTCTTTCAAACAAATATGAACTTCCATACACTTATCTTTTGGTAAAATACCTTTATATGCAATTAAGACGAGGTTAAAACAAAATAAAATATTTTCACAAAGTTATTCAAACATGAAAATTGAACAATAATGATGAAGCATATATATGACACACACAAATATAAATTGAAAACAAGCAAATAATTAAAACATGTTGCCTCCCAAGAAGCGCTTTTCTTTATTTTTAGTCTTGTAGCTAGACTCAAAGTCATGATCTACGATATAGGTAAGTTCCTTATTGAGGATATCTTTTGGATCAAATTTCTCTTTTATTTTCCTATTAGTAGGTTTTGTTCGGTATGACTTTTCAAACTTTTCTCCATCGGGATCTATCACCGTTGTTTTTATATGCCATAATTCATCTCCTTCTTTCGATGGTTTATCCCAATTCCATTTACTCTTTGGATCCTCCACATCCCATTTATTTCTCCTAAGATTAAATGGCAAGGCTCCTAGAAATTCAATCATCTTCCTAAACACTAAAGGGTCCTCAAATGGGCCCATCTCGGTGTCCCTAGCCAATTGTTGTTCCATCTAAGTTGAAATCTTCACAAATTCATCTTCCAAGTAAAATGGGTGTTGAGGTCTTATAAAGTCTCTAATGATTTGGGGACCATGTCTTGATGGTTTTCTATCCCTAATTAACCATTAAGGCTCTTGTTTCTCATCATTGTGATAAGTATGCTTTTGAACATCGTAAACTTACCTAGTGTATCCCTCACCTACTGTTATTTTGGACATCTTACAATAAATTATAACACTAGCGGTAGCTAAGACCCTCTTCCAACTAACAATGGCCATGTAGTGTCACTAACCATATCAAGGACATGGAAATCTGCCAAAATGGTTACTTTTCCTATATGAACTATTACGTCCTTTAGTATCCCTACCAGATATGCTAAACTTCCATCAGCTAAACCACCTACCGCTTATGTTTCTTCTAACTTCCGTAAGTTGAGACTTTTATAAAGAGGCAACGAGAGTAAGTTAATGATTGATCCTAAATCGGCTAATGTATCAAAAGCTTTGGAACCTCCAATGCTACAAGGTAAAACGAATAAGCCCGGATCATTTAACTTCTTAGGTAACTGTTTTGAACAAAAGCGAGTCCATTTTTCCTCAACTTAAATATTTTATCATATTTATCCATTAAAGCATTATAGCAAGGCGCATGAGTTAAGACATCAAGAACCGGTTGTTTAATGTAGAGATCTTTGAATTCATCATCGAAAGTTAATTTGGATTCTTGATTGGTTGGTGTTTCAAGAGTTTGATTGACCGACACTTTGTTTGGTGTACTTTCTGTGTGCTTTTGGTCTTTTGAACTACTTTGAGTTTGCTTGAAACATGTTTTAATTGTATTGACCGAGTGAAATTGACGTGAAGGGCACAGATATGCACCTTCTTTTTTAGGGCAAGAACAAGGAGACGAAACCAATGAAATAGAATTAACACTTAGTTTCGGGTTCTTGATGGTGTCACTTGGGAGTGCTCCCATTACTCGATCATTGAGGACCTTTAAGAGGGCATCAATTTTATTTGTCATTTCACTTTGTTGTTGTTTGAAATCGACTTCAAATCTTGACAATCGAGCTTCTTGAGATGATATAAACTTAGACACCAATCCTTCAAAATGATTAGAGTTGTTGGAAGTTGAAGGACTATTGTAAGGTACGATTTGAGGATGAACCGCTTGGTTGAAAATGATTAGGTGGGTTTGAACAATTGTTTTGAGATGAATTTTGATTTTGTTTCCACCTAAAGTTTGGGTGATTTTTCCACCTAAAGTTTGGGTGATTTTTCCAAGAAAGGTTCACGTAGATTGTCTCGAGTTTGAACGTGAACCACTTATCTCTCGCTCCGTCAGTACACGAAGATGCATAGTCTGCAAAAGCTTGTTCGGGGAGTTCCATGCAATCATGAGTGTCATGAGGACCACTACATAATTCACATGAAGAATTAATTTTGTTCACTTGACATGAAGATTTAAGAGCTTCAAGTTCAATGATCATATGATTGGGAATGCTTGAGACATTGAAGGCATGGATATTGCCTTGACGGTTTTGCTTAATTCGTGAGGGTCATTCCAAAACATTCATTGTCATAGAGGGCGAGATCCTCTATAATAACCCACAAATATTCCGCATTCTTGTCACTTAGCTTACCATCAGACGCATGGTCAATGGCTTGCCTTGTGGAGGGATTAATATGGTTATAAAAAGTTTGAACTTGGAGCCAAAGATAAATGTTATGATGAGGGACTTTTTGGAGTAAGTCCTTGAAACGAGTCCACGCTTCGTAACGAGTTTCACCTTGACGTTGTTGGAACATCAAAATGTCATTCCTTAACTTAGTAGTTCTCCCCGGTGAGAAAAATTGAGCGAGGAAACGGAAGTAAGATCATCCTAAGTCGAGATACTTCCCACGGGTAGACGCTCAAACCAATTACTAGCTTGATCACGTGAGAGAATTGGAAGAGACGCAATAGCATTGTCTCCCCAGTGCCAACATCAAGATAAATTGAGTCAACGATTTTAAAAATCCTCGAGATGTTGGTTAGGATCTTTGAAACGAAGTCCATGGAATGTGTTAATATAAATAAACCGTAAAACGCTTTGTTTATATTTAGCGATCTCGATATGTTTTGTTGATAACAAATATAAAGTTATAATAAGTAAAATTATAAGAATACATGTTGTTTTGCAAAGTATATACATTTGGTCATTTACATAAAATGTTGTAATAAATAAATTGTTGTAATAGAATATGTAATAGGATGGGTAATATCCAAGACCCATGACCCATACCCATGGAGCTAATCCATAACCCATGACCCATTGATGACATCATGCATGAAATCATGTTTTGTATTATCCATGACCCATGACTCAAGACCCATAACCCATTACAAAGTATCTTGTTGGGTACCCATGACCCAAAGTGCATGACCCATGGCTCATAACCAATAACCCATAACCCGGTTTGCAACCCAAAATCTGGACTGTTCTGACCCAGACTGTCGGATCCCTGGTTTTGACAGAAGGCTTTTGTGCCTATAAATAGTGAGTCATTTCTTCATTGTTTCTCACCCTTCTTCTTATAACTCTCTCATATATTATTTCACTCTCCTAACCACTGATCATTTGATCATTCTAGTAGTTATTCTATCTTTTGTTGTGATTCTCATATAGGTCCTTCAAAAAGGCGAGATCACACTATACTACAAGTCATACAAGCAAAGGGTCCTTGATTGATTTGTCCATCCACAAAATTTCGTAGCAAGATCTTGTAATTCATATTTCACATAGTTGTTGTGTAATGATTGTGTAAAGGTTTAGTTCCACCGTGGAAGAACTCGGTATTTAGCTTTGCACGAAAACGTGTAGCGATGTTGTGAGGCTTCTTCGCTAAGTTGAAGGAGCTTGTTGACATAGTGCTTGAACTCTAGAGTGGGGTACTTGGGAGTGGAGTAAGGCAAGGAAGGTGTCTTTGTAGTCGAACCACTATAAATCACTTGTGTCGCTACTTTCTATCCTTTTACTTTACTTGCTTTCTTTACTTACTTTACTTATTATTTCATACTATCTATCCATCTATCTGAATTCACATAAGATCGAATCTAAATCTTTGAAACTTAAATTAAAATTGGTAAAGAATTCAATCCCCTTCTAGTTTTCCACAATTGGCATCAAGAGCAAGGTTTACAAAAGTTTTAAAGTAAATTGTATTTTAAAAACTTTTCGATCACAATGAGTTTTGAAAATTATAGAGAAGGGCAATCTATGCAACGACCTCCACTACTTGAAACTAATAGTTTTATTTATTGGAAAAGTAGATTTGAAACTTATTTGAAATCAAAAGATATTGATCTTTGGTATATTATAGTTGAAGGTGATTTTCAAGCAATCGTAAAAGATTATAAACCAAGCAATCAAGAAAACATTTCTCATGATCGTCTCACCGACCACCAAAAGAAAAAGCTTTCCAAAAATAGTGAGGCAAAATGATTTTATACAATGCCTTACCTAAAAGGAATTTGAAAGAATTTCTATGCATAAAACCGCTAAAGAAATTTGGAATTCTTTGGTTGTAACACACCAAGAAAATCAACAAGCTAAAAACAACAAAATTGATTTATTTGTTCAACAATATGAATAATTTTCAATATTGGATGAGGATGGTATTGATAATTCTTTTTCTAGCTTTAATACTATTATTACTTCATTGCAAGCACTTGATGAGTCTTTTTCTAGTCGCTCATGTCGAGATTTCTAAGGCGCCCATCAAAGTTGAGATTGAAGGTCACGACCATCGAAGAATCCAATGACTTTTCAATCCTCACTCGATGAACTCATAGGCAACCTAAAAGTCTATGAGCTCGATCGCTAAAGACATCGAGGTCTCAAAGGAAAAGAAAGAGAAACATAAATCTCTTGCTTTATAGGCCAAGAAAGTCTCAAGTGATGAAGAAACCTCATCTTCGGAAAGTGAGGACGGAGAGTATGCAATGACTGTACGTGACTTCAAGAAGTTCTTTCAGAGAAAAGGAAGATATGTCAAGCAACCTTATGACGATAAGAAACGGTTGGGGAAAAGAAAAGACGACAAGAAAGTGAAGGACTAACGCAAGTGTTTCAAATGCGGTGGATCCAAATCACTTCATTAGTGAGTGTCCCAAACGTGACGAACAAAAGGCATTCGTGAGTGGTTTGTGGGGAATGAGTGAGGAAGAGAAGGAAGAAATTTGTCTCATGGCAAAAGACTCCAACGAGGTATGTTCCGACTCTCTATATTATAGTAGTTCATCGTTAGATGATGAACTTACATCTTGAATATGATAAGCTTTGCAAAATTAGTCTCAAGGTGATTAACAAAACAAGATTTTGAAAATAAAATGAACTTTTAGAAAAGGAAGTTCTTGAACTTAAAGATAAATTAAAGAGATTAGAAAAGGAAAAGAAGAAACTAGTGAATGCAAGCTTGTGTAGAACTTCAAACGTTAGTTGATCATCTTGATTCTAAGATTGCTAGACTAAGTACTAATTACGTTGATAAAATACTTGATAGTGTCAAACGAGTAATAATCAAAAGGGTCTAGGAATTCGTGAACACATTGCGTCAACTAGCGAGATTAAGGAAACACAATTCGTTAAAGCAACTGAAAAACCAGCTCATCAGTAGTCACGGATCCGACGGATCCCTTGAAAAAGGATCCGACTAGTGTTAGTTTAGGGATCCGTGGACCCACAAAGAAGAACAAGAGAAATAACGCAACCACTTCCTTTAGAACCGATTTTGTTATTGTTAACAAAGAAACCAACCCATGTTTCTATTAGAAATGTCAAACAACTACCTCCTCTAAAACAAGGTCAAAGTTTTATGAAAAACAAAGGTCCATAATTTTCTAAACCGAACATAATTATAAGAAGGCCAAACAATATTTATCCTAGAAGTAACCCTCATCAAATAGGATGGAATATACACAAAATGGTTTCCCATTTCAAAACTATACACCTTGGAATGCTTTTTCACCATTTTTATATATGCCTCATATGAATGAAATGTATAACACCAATGGGCCCATGAACAAATGGGGACCAAACTTTTGAGTTAATTGTTTTCTTAAGTGTGCCTAAAGGTTGACTTGGATCAAGGATAGCGGGTGTAAAAGGCATATGACATGTAATAAGGCATTTCAATGGAGGAAATGTGGTGTTTGGAAATAGCAAGAGCAAAATCATCGGTAAAGGTACAATCTCTCACAAATCCTTGACTATTAACGACGTATGTCACGTAGAAAACCTAAACTTTAATCTACTTAGTATAGGTCAAATATGTGATAAAAAGTGCAACGACTTTTTAGCAAAACCGTAGTAAAATCTTGAAAATGGTATTACTATAGGAAGAGGCATTAGAAAACATGGATTCTATGTTATTAAAATTGAAATGAACCAAAAGACAAGCTTTATCTTACCTCTTTGGATGATACTTGACCTTATGGCATCAAGATTGGGTCACGCTAATATCGACTTCTTTGATCGCTATCATCAAAAGAACTAGTAAGAAACCTACCTAAACTAAAATACGAACATCATTTTTGTGATGCTTGTAACATAGGAAAGCAAGTCCATGCTAGTCATAAAGCTAAAAATATGGTTTCCGCAAATAAGTGTCCAGAATTACTACATATGGATTTATTTGCTCCATCCGCTATCCAAAGTTACGGAGACAACTTCTCTACCTTTGTTATAGTGGATGATTACTCTAGGTATACATGGACTAAATTTTTAAAGAATAAAACTGAAACATTCAATTATTTTGAAATCTTAAGCAAGAAAATCCAAAGACAACTAGGAAGTCCTATTGTGTCAATACGAACGGATCATGGTCGGAATTTGATAATGAAGTGCAATTCGGAGCTTTTGTGATGCTAATGGTATTCCCCACAATTTATCGGCTCCTCGCACTCCACAATCAAATGGGGTTGTTGAAAGGAAAAATAGAACCTACAAGAAATGAGTCGCACCATGATTAATGAGCAATCTATTCCTCAAAAAATTTGGTGCAATGCCTTCACACATCAACATATATACTAAATCGAGTCTTAATTAGACCATTCTTAGGAAAAACTCCATATGAGTTGTTACGAGGCAAAAAGCCTTAGTTAGAACACTTTCAGTCTTTGGTAGTAAATGTTTCATACTTAATACTAAAGACTATGTAACTAAATTCGATCCAAAATCTACCGAATGTATCTTCTTAGGATCCTCTCCTAATAGTAAAGCATACGTAATACTAAATAAGGAAAACATGAAAGTTGAAGAATCCCTAAATGTAAAATTTGACGACAGTCCACCTAAAACTACCTTACCTCTTGTCGATGACTAGTTAATCGAAAGTGAAGTCTTAGAAATCAAAGAAAATATAAACAAGGAAGATGAACCATTAAAAATGAAATCATCAACGTTTAAGATTCTAAAGATCATTCCGTAGAAAAGGTTATAGGAAAATTAAATGAAAGAACTCTAAGGTCTCAAGTCCAAAACCAAAGTAGTCTATTTTGTTTTGTATCAACCATAGAACCTAAAAACATTCAAGAAGCCATAAAAGATTAAAGTTGGGTTATGGCTATGCAAGAGGAATTAAATCAATTTATTTCTAACAACGTTTGGACACTTGTCCCTCCACCTAAAAACCAAACCACAATCGGAACAAAATGTGTATATAAAAACAAGTTAGATGCAAACGGTGTCGTGTCTAGAAATAAAGCTATATTTGTTGCTCAAGAATATAACCAACAAGAAGGCATAAAATTTGATGAGACCTATGCTCCCGTAGCTAGATTAGAGTCTATAAGAATCCTTCTTGCTTATGGTTGTGCTCATGATCTTAAGTTGTTTCAAATAGATGTTAAAAATGCTTTTCTAAATGGTTTTATAAATGAAAAAGTTTATGTAGCTCAACCTCCCGGCTTTGTCGATTTTGAAAACCTAATCATGTGTACAAACTAAGAAAAGCTCTCTATGGTCTTAACCAAGCCCCAAAAGCTTGGTATGATAGACTCAAATCAATTTTAATCAAAACAACTATACCATGGGGTTAGTTGACAATAAACTTTTTACAAAGAAAAAGGAATCACAAATAATTATTGTTCAAATATATGTGGATGATATTATATTCGGATCTACTTGTCAAGACATGTGTGTTGATTTCTCAAGAATCATGCATGATGAGTTTGAAATGAGTATGATGGGAGAATTAAGTTTCTTTCTTGGTCTACAAATCAAACAACTAGAAGATGGTATATTCTTTAATCAATCCAAATACATAAAAGAAATTCGGATTAAAAGAGTCAAACCAATAAGAACACCAATGTCATCCGATACCAAACTCACCAAAGATGAAGATGGTGAATCCATGATAACACCAAATGTTGGTGGTTATTCGTCCCAAAGCAGGTGAAGATAATCAATTCAAAGAAATGTGCAACTCTTGCAGAAACAAACAAACTGTTAGTAGTAACAAATACCACTAGGTGGTTACGGATATCACTTGAATCATGTGATCACTTTCCAAAGTAAACTATTCGACCCTAATGCCCGGGTATCATGAATATCTACTTGGGATAAGACCAAATGCAGTTAGAGAATTAGGCACAATTCTTTAACCCTTTCGCTAATAAGTGTTTAGGTTTTCTGTTTGTATTTCAAGTATGCTTCAAGATGCTTAAGTGTGTTTTATGCATAAAACAAACCTCTATTTATAGGAAATACTTGGCTTAGTCAATGGAATTATGAGTATTAATCGCCCATTAATAGCCTCATAATTATCCTCATAATAGCCGTTAGTGGTTACATGACCAATTAAACGTGATCATTAATGCGCTTTAAACCGCCACTGAATAGGTCAAAACCGTTACAAGCAAAGACCTTAACAATAGCGGTGATTTCATACTACTATCAAGATTTCATAGTGCCATCGGTGGTTACACATACAATGGATACGCCACCGCTTTAGTGTAAACACAACATCGGTGAGACACCACTTGGAAACACCGCCGGTGGAAACACCACGGTGGAAACATCGATTCGGTGGAAATATCGCCCGGTGGAAACACCGACACAGAGTTAACCACAACAAGATTTTCACCAAGCACTACCAATACAAACCACTACAAGAGTCGGTGTTCATGGACCTTATGGGTGTACACTCAGACCTCCTAACCCATTACAAGGTGTGAACTAATCCCACAAGTGTACTAAATTTTCCAACAATCCTCCCAAATTTAGTTCACTTTGCATGAAAACAAACATCAAACAAAACATGTGCATAAATGAAAATGTCCCGAGGATTGAATTTCCATCTTAGTAATTATACGCTCAAATATTCGAGAATCGGGGTGTTCTAAGAATTGAACCTTCAACCCATTTGAATACCGAAGATAACTACACACAAGCTTTCAAACACTTGTCACTCGAAACTATACAAGCCATGTGTCCATATCCAAATTCATAAATGTTGTAAAAGCTAAAGTCCAAAGCTTCTTGCGGCAAAACTTCAACATTTACATAGGTGGTTCCTCTTTAGTCATGCTCCTGCCAAGCACTTTTTCAAAGAAAATTAACCATTAAGAAGTAAAGACTTCATCCTCCTTTCAAAGAAGTTCCGAGCACAACCTTGGGATGTAAATAAAACATGTGCTCCAGTCCACCGAATGTTTGACTTTCCACATTGAACTCGGCTCCCAAGTTTCCTTAGGAGGAGGAGGGTGTCCTAGTATTCATGACTAAGTTGGACTTAAACCCATCCCTTGCTGGACTTTATAACCAGTCTCTAGCTAATCCCTTCGTCAAGTGATCGCCTAAATTTTGTTGAGATCTAACAAACTCTATAGATACCACCCCATTCATGATAAGCTCACGAATCATGCTATGCCCGACACCTAAGTGTCTAGACTTACCATTGTACATCCGGCTATAAGCCTTAGCCAATGTAGTTGCACTATCACAACGGATAGAAATAGGTGCTATAGGTTTAGCCATAATGGAATCTCAAGAAGCAAGTTTTTCAACCATTCGACTTCTTTTCCAACAACGCCAAAGCCACAAATTCAGATTCCATTGTTGAACCTGGTGATGCAAGTTTGCTTCTTCGATGCCCAAGAAATTGCACCTCCACCAAGTAGAATACCCGACCACCGGTAGGCTAATTGTCTTCGTGTTAGTGATCCAACTTGCATCGTGTAACCTTCCAACATCGATGGGTAACCAAGATATGAGAGACTATAATCCATAGTTCTCTTCAAATACTTCATGCCCTTTGAATCGCTTGCCGATGATGAGCACTAGGGTTACTAGTATACCGCTCAATTTTCCCACTTTAAAACCAATATCGGTCTTGTACAAGTCATGGCATACATCAGCAACCAATTACCCTAGAATACTCAAGTTGAGATACGCTTTGCCATTATTAGGCATCTTCTCACAAGTATCCATAGGTGTACTCACAGAGTACAATCAAAGTAATTGAATTTCCTCAAGACCTTCTCAATACAATGAGACCGAGAGATAGAAATTCTTTTACTTTCATGTTTAATCCTTATACCAAGGATAACATCACCTCCCCATGTCTTTCATGGATAACCTTGATGACAAAAATTCCTTTGTCGTCAACTCGATTTTGGTCACAAAGATCAACATGTCATCAACATATAGACAAATGATGACTCCTTTACCGATTCATCAAATTTTATATACACATTTGTCGCCTTGGTTAAGAACATAACCACTAGACAAAACCACTTCATCAAACTTTTGATGCCATTGTTAGGTGCCCGCTAAGTCCATAAAGAGACTTAATCGGTTTACACATTGTTTTCATTGCCGCATGATGAAGCCACGAGGTTGGTTCATATAAACCTCCTCTTCCAATTCACCATTCAAGAAAGCGGCCACATCCATCCGATGAATAACCGATTTGAATAGATGCCATAGCAATCGCTAGCCTTATGGTATCGACACGAGCCACAAGGGCATAAGTATCAAAATAGTCTATTCCCGACTTTTGTTTAAAGCCCGAATGACTAGTCTAGCCTTGAACTTTTCAATAGTTCCATCTACCTTCATTTTCCTTTTGAAAATCCATTTGCAACCCGCAGGTTTGCAACTGTGAGGTAGATCAACCAACACCAGTGTTGTTGCCCATGATGGAATCCATCTCATCATTGATTGCTTTTTTCCAAAGCAATACACGGGACTTCATTTTTTCTTCAAATGTCTTGGGATCATCCTCAACAATGAAGCAATAGGAGTATTGGTCCGAAACCTCATCCCTAGTTCCTTCAACTAAGTATAGTTGAAACTCAGGTCCAAATGACTTTGGAGTCCCGACCGCTTTTGCTTTTCCCGAGCACAGTTTAGGTTCTTTGAACCACAACCTCATTAGGGACCACCGATGGTTCATCATCGTGGACCTCTCGACACCGATGTCATGAGTTCCATTAGGAATCCTCGACTTGGTCTAGGGACCGATGAGAATCTATTCTCATCAAAGTCCGCATCCCTTGATTCAATTATGGAGTTAATCGAAACATGTTCATTAGGTTCAATAACATAGAACCTAAAAGCCTTGGAATGCTCAAGATATCCAACAAAGATGCAAATAATGCTCTTTCACCCAAAGTTTTCAACTTTGGATCGTGGAGTCTTACATGACCCCTACAACCCTGCACCTTGAGATAATTCAGTTGGGTTTCCTTTTAGTCCGAGTTCATAAGAGGTAACCTGTTCCTTTTGTTGGGAACCCTATTTAACAAATAGCAAGTCGTTAACATAGCTTCACCCTTAACCTTGACTCACCTAATAGACAACATGGAATTAACCATCTCCTCAAGACCCTATTTTTCCTTTCGTAAATACCATTTTGCTAAGGAGTATAAGGGGCGATCGTTCATGGATTATTCCAATAGTGAAAGCACCGAGTATCCATGTACTCACCTCCCTATCGCCCTTAATCTTTTGATCAAAGACCCAAGTTGTAATTCAACTTCGCTTTAAACACTTTGAATTTATCTAATGCTTCATCTTTGGTATGTAATGTATAGACATAACAAAATCTAGAAGCATCATCAATAAATGTCACAAAGTACTTTTATTTCCCAAAGAAGGAGTGGCATGCAAATCACACGGATCATCGTGGTATCGCCTTCTAAGAGCTTAGTCTCACGACTAACAACCCGAAAGTGGTTTCTTGGTTATCTTGGTCAACATGCAAGTTTTACACTTTTCGGTGTCCATGTCAAAAGCAGGATTAAACCATCCCTAGACATATCTTGCATCCTTTTATAATGTACATGGCCAAGTCTTGCATGCCATAGGCTAGAATTAGTGTCAGTGGTGGTCACAAAAGCTGAATTAACATTGTCAGTAGAAATATTAATCCTGAACATTTGATTACATAAATAACCAAAACCAATAAAAACACCATATTTAGAAAGAACAAATTTATCGATTCAATAACTTGTTTATATCCATGATTATTCAAAACACTACTTGAAACCAAGTTTTCCTTATATCGTGAACATGAATAACATTAAACAAAGTTACAATCTTTCCGAACTAAACCTAAGATCTACACAACCACCGACCATGCACCAAGGTCGTTAACTCATTTCTCATGTGAAGAATAGAACCATCATTCAAATGACTCATAAGTCTTGAACCACTTCTATCTTTATACACATGAACTGTTGCACTGAGTCAACCCACCACGCAACATCATCATCCTCGCACATAAAAGATTCGTGATACATATGTAACATAATAAACGAAAAGACTTATTAAACATATTCGACCTTTCGCTGAGTTGGTCAACCACCACCCCCGAACCATTAGTGCTCGATCCATTGGCTTTACCACCAATTTTAACACCTTTGCCCTTTTAATGTGACCGCCTTGTTACATTTCCAACAAGTAGGTGTTGCCTTCTTGTTTGGATCCGCCTTGTGTTATCATGATATTTGCGCTTGCCTTTGTTGTCATTGTACCGTGGAGTTGTTATGCTCCACCATATTGACAAAGATGCACCAAGAGTATTGCTACTCTTTGGCTTGTCATTATCCCGCACCTCGAGAGATTCCTCAATGCGCAGATGACCGCCTAACTCAACCGTAGTTAACTCCTCTTTCTTATGTTTCAAGGTATGTTTGAAATCTTTCCAAGAAGGAGGAGTTTGTCAATTACACAAGAGACCTAAATAGACTCATCCATGTGCATATTATGTTGTGTAAACCTTCCAAGTATTCCAAGAAATTCATTGTATTGTTCCATGACCGGTCTTGAATCACCATTTTGTAATTTGTGAAATTACTAACAAGAAACTTCTTACTTGATGCATCCTCACCATATATTTGGCATCCAAGGAATCCCACAGCTTTTGAAGATTCAATGTTCGATAAATATCAAAGAGAGAATCGTATATACCATCGAGAATAAGACCTCTGCATATGTAGTCGCCATTCTCCCATTTGCTTCTCCTCCCGATCCGCCCACGGTGGCATCATCACCATCATCGTGAATTGTGGTTAGCACATACACCACACTCATGCAATGACAGAAGTGCATCTTCTTATGCCACCTCCTAAAGTCCACCCTTCAAACTTATCAAGCTTGGCAAAGTTTGAAGCCATGTGTTTCATAGCGCAGTTGCCATTGATTATCACAAAATAGTTTACTTTGATTGTTGGTGGTTATTCGTCCCAAAGCGTGGTGAAGATAATCAATTCAAGCAGTAAATGTGCAACTCTTCAAACAGAAACAAACAAACCGTTAGTAGTAACAAATACCACTAGGTGGTTACCGGATATCACTTGGAATCGTGATCACTTTCCAAAGTAAACTATTCAACCCTAATGCCCGGTATCACGAATATCTACTGGGATAAGACCAAATGCGCTTAGAGAATTAGGCACAAATCTTTAACCCTTCGCTAATAAGTGTTTAGGTTTTCGTTTGTATTTCAAGCGATGCTTCAAGATATTAAGTGTGTTTTATGCATAAAACAAACCTCCTATTTATAGGAAATACTCTTGGCTTAGTCAATGGAATTATGAGTATTAATCGCCCATTAATAGCCTCATAATTATCCTCATAATAGCCAGTTAGTGGTTACATGACCAATTAAACGTGATCATTAATGCGCTTTAAACCGCCACTGAATAGGTCAAAACCGTTACAAGCAAGACCTTAACAATAGCAAGATTTTCATACTACTATCAAGATTTCATAGTGCCATCGGTGGTTACAGCGCTCGTGGATACGCCACGCTTATGTAAACACAACATCAATGAGACACCACTTCGGTGGAAACACCACTTCTGGAAACATCGATTCAAAGGAAATATCGCTCAAAGGGAAACACCGACACAGTGTTAACCACAACAAGATTTCACCAAGCACTACCAATACAAACCACTACAAGAGTCGTGGTGTTCATGGACCTTATGGGTACACTCCGCACTCCCAACCCATTACAAGGTGTGAACTAATCCCACAAGTGTACTAAATTTTCCAACACCAAATACCATGGCATGATTGGTAGTCTTTTCTACCTCACGGCTAGTTGGTCGGATATCATGTTTAGTGTATGTCTTTGTGCTAGGTTTCAAGAAGACCCTAAAATTTCACACCTAGAAGCCGTCAAAAGAATATTTAGATATATTAAGGTACTACTCAATGGGATTATGGTATCCCAAGGGACGGGGTAGAAACTATTGTATATGGATTCGACCATGCGGTGATTATGTTGACCTAAAAAGTACAAGTGGTGTTTGCACTTTCATGGTGTTTTGTTTAACATCTTGGTTCTCAAAGAAGCAAACGGCATTACCATCTCAACAACCGAAGCCTAATATGTCTCACGGCAAAGCATGCCAACAAGCATTATGGATGAAACAAGCATTAGTTGACTACGGCATCCATTTAAGTGACATTGCCATTTTATGCGACAACAAAGGTTCTATAGATCTTAGCAAAATCCGTGTTGCATTCTCTACTGCCTATAGAGATCATCATCACTTCTTAAGAGACAATGTTCAAAAAGGAACATTTCGGCTGAGAAAGTGTCATCCGAATACAACATAGCCGACGTCCTCACCAAACCGTTGAAGCGGGAGCAATTCAACTTGCTTCGTCTAGGTCTTGGTCTTATGGAACAATTGTCTTGAAATACTTTCATTCTACAAGGTACGTAAACTTTTGCCTTACCTTCTCTTCTGAGTCTAGGATCTCTATTTTACACAACTCACAAACAATATGGGGATTTATTTTCAAAACTCAAGATATTTTCTATACAAGAAATTCTTTGAAATATTTTCTAAAATATATTTCTCCCCATATCATTTTCCTTAAATCACTCTCACGTCTAGGACAAACTTTTTTTCATCATTAATACAAAGTAAAAACCTTTTTCATTGCATCTCGTGTCTTTTGAATGCTAAAGGGAATACATAACTAATATGTGTTTTCGGGTACATTCAATCAAGCAAAAATGAATTAAGGAGTCCTCGGGTTATCTCACGTAAATATATACATATGTAATTTTTCACTTCTATGTTTATTTTTCTTCTTTAAAAGAGTTGAGATAACCGCAACTCCATATGGTTTTCATATAGGCACACACTAGGCACTATTGTTTCCAAAAAAAAAAATAGCTGCCTGGGAACACCAGTTCCACGGATTCCAGCATTTACGCTGGACGGATCCTTGAAGAATCGCACAGTAGCCAGTTTTATCTCTCATTTTTCTCATTTTGGCTTGAAACTTTCAAATTTTCAAACATTTTATCTTTATCACTAATGAATATGTTACTTAATATGTGTGCTCTCATGAACACTTGTGTTAAATTCATATCTAATCATTAGATTATAGTCCATCTTTTGGTGTTAGCATTCATTGCAATGTATTATTTGTTCTATAAATAAGGTTCTAAAATACTTGCATATCCATCACTTTCAACCTCACAAACAATCATCATCATGTCACCTAAAAGATCCTCAAACAATGATGAACTATCTAGTGAAAACAACCCCTTTCAAGAAATCTGTAACTTCATCCTACCACCTTTCGTAATACCACCACCACCCAAAACTAGGAAAACCGCACGGATTAGCATCCGGCCTTGTTGCTTAGCTAAACCTTTGTCAAATAGCCCATCACCAACTACTCATTCTCCACCAAATGACTAGAATATAGCACTTTCATCATCTCCTAAAAACTCACCACCACATTCACCAACCGAGTCTTAACTTCACACTCAAATCACCTTAGCGGAACTCCTTAAGACGCGAAAACAATTCCACTACCCTTGTCTAGTCCACCACCCGCTCCATCCCAACCATCAAAATCTACCCAACTAGCCTCCAATATAAACCCAAAAGAGCTAGTCTTTTTAATACTTCCAACATCTCCAAAAACCTTATTCAAAGAGCTTGAAACATCACCACCTCTACCACCCATCACCTTAAAAGAACATCTAGGCTCTTATCCACTACCAATCACCAACATCATGGACTTTGATCCATATTTTCCAACATTTTCACCACCTATTCCGCACTCTAAAAATCAAACCTACCCGGAGACCATCTACCCACACCTCCCTCACTATCTCTTTTACGAACATTGTTAATCCACTAGGGATCTCGCAATGGAAATAAGGGACGAAATGCGATTCATTCACAACCATATCCTTGATCGCATCAACATTATCACTCACCAAAACTTCCATAATTAAATCCTATGTAAGCATGGAAGGAATGATAATAATATTTCTATTTTTCTTTTTAAGTCATTTTAAGAACAAAACCTTGTTCTTAGTTTTACATGTGTATGGCATATATACCACTACATTTTGATATTTTATTACAAGGCTTTGTTTACGCATTCTTGGCTTTCTATCTTGTTTATCGCCTTAGACAAGTTTATATTACATGTTACTACTAACATTTCTTTGTAGGTATTATATTTTCTCACTGAGGCTCTATTCTAAGGGAGCTACCGTCGGGGAGCTAGTGCTTGTGGATCATTCTTTTCCACAATTTATTTCTTTACTAGGCTCACTTTTGTTTCGACAAAAGGGGAGAAGAAGTAAAACACACGACACTTTCAAAATGTACATCTAATCTTAAGTTTTATCACAATAACTTTATGTTTTGTCATCAACAAAAGTGGGAGATTGTTAATACAAATAAACCGTAAAATGTTTGTTTATATTTAGCGATCTCGTTATGTTTTGTTGATAAAAAATATAAAGTTATCATAAGTAAAATTATAAGAATACATGTTGTTTTGCAAAGTATATACATTTGGTCATTTATATAAAATGTTGTAATAAATAAATTGTTGTAATATAATATGTAATAGGATGGGTAATATCCAAAACCCATGACCCATACCCATGGAGCTAATCCATAACCCATTGCATGACATCATGCATGAAATCATGTTGGATATTATCCATGACTCAAGACCCATAACCCATTGTCTAGATACATTGTATCTTGTTGGGTACCCATGACCCAAAGTCCATGACCCATGGCTCATAACCCATAACCCATAACCCGGTTTGCAACCCAAAATCCGGACTGTTCTGACCCATATTGTCGGATCCTGTGTTTTGCACTAGCCGGATCCCTTAGGTTGGGATCCGCGAACTGTGGGACGTAAGGCTTTTGTGCCTATAAATAGTGAGCCATTTCTTCATTGTTTCTCACCCTTCTTACAACACTCTCATTATTATTTCAATCTCTAACCTCGATCATTTGATCATTCTAGTAGTCCTTCTATCTTTGTTGTGATTCTCATATAGGTCCTTCACAAAGGCGAGATCACGCTTATACTACAAGTCGTATGCAAAGGGTCCTTGATTGATTTGTCCATCTACAAGATTTCAGAAGCAAGATCTTGTAATTCATATTTCACATAGTTGTTGTGTAATAGTTGTGTAAAAAGTTTAGTTCTACCGTGGAAGAACTCGGTATTTAGCTTTGCACCGGAAAAGTGTAAGCGATGTTGTGAGGCTTTTCCCAAGTTGAAGGAGCTTGTTGACATAGTGCTTGAACTCTCAAGTGGGGTACTCGGGAGTAGAGTAGGCAAGGAAGGTGTCCTTGTTGCGAACCACTATAAATCACTGTGTCGCTACTTTCTATCCTTTTACTTTACTTGCTTTCTTTACTTACTTTACTAATTGTTTCATACTATCTATCCATCCATACAAATTCACATAAGATCGAATCTAAATCTTTGAAACTTAAATTAAAATCGGTAAAACTATTCAACCCCCCTTCTAGTTTTCCACAGAATGCACATCCGTTTTGCACCAACTGGATGGTGTCGGATCGCAAGGGGTTTACATTGGCTTGATGTGGAAGCTTCGATAGTCTTGGTGGCTTGGTCTAGAGTACTCACCAAGAGTACGGGCTCTAGGTAGGTCTTGTGGTGGTAGGTTTAGGTGTGGTGGGTCACGGTTATTTAGTGGGTCTTGGTGAAGGGGTTCAAAGATATTATCATCCACCATGATGGCAAATGATAGTTTTTACTAACAAAAACACGAAGAAAAGATAGACTACAAGAAAGCTAATAAAATAAAAATAAAAATCTCACTTGATAGGAATCTAGTGAGTATACCTAAACGAGATAGAAATCAAAACCTAAACTATTTCCTGGCAACGACGCCAAAAATTTGATGTGTCAGATTGCAACACACTAAGTTTTACAATCCTCCTAGGCAGTGTACCTAAGCGTTGTAGTGTAGTATAGGTAAGACACGGAGGATTAATCGTTCTCTAGGGAAATAGTATTATGGAGGTCGAAGTGTATGGCGAATTAGGACTAGAGGTGTGGGATGATTCTTTTTGTATTTTTATATTTTATAAAAGCAAGTAAAATCTCGGGGTTTGAAGAGTGAGTTTTTTATACTACTTAATTAAACTAGTTAAAACTAAATTAAAATAATTGCAAGAAAAGTAAATTGGTGAACTCGTATAATGGGAAAAGTGTGTTTACTTAGATTATATGTACTCCCTATTTATCTCTTATTAACTAGCTGAATTGTTACGTCCTTGTTTAATTGGCGCGTTGTATTCCTTTATTGTCGCAGGGTGGTGCTAAATTCCCTAACTCTATGAATGTATAAGTCTCCTTTAAGAACCCCTAGATCTACAAGTGAAAATATGTCATCTCCCTAGAAACACTTGCTATTAACAAGCCGCAATTAACACAATAAATACAACGAATAAAACAATCAGTGCACTCTAGTGTATAAAAGCGTTCAGTCGGATTTACAAGCTAATAAATGGTTGAAGAAGCTAGTTTTTCTACTCCTAACGCAAGACAACCAATTAACCAAGAGACGCAATTGATAATCAATAACTAGGTTTCATTCAATCCAGTCAAACACTAATAAATCTAGCCGGACATGTTAATTGAAAGAAAAGAAACACATATAATCAAACAACACATAGAAATATTGAATGATTAAAGATGAATGACTTAACTTCAAATAAACATGGAGTTGAGGGTTGTAAAAACCCTAACTAAACTGCAGAAATTCATCCTTCAAAGGGTTCCCAAATACGTGTTACCATGAATGAAAAATCTACGGAAAATATATATAAGTATACATATGTGACGTCGTCACTTTGTAGTTGTGACGCTGTCAGCTCACCGTCATTAGGGTTTCATCTTGTGCAAGTGGTCATTGTGACGCCGCTGCTAAGTAACTTGTGACGCCGTTATTAACTATTTCGTTGGTGGTGGCGCCGTCAGCTCTCAAGCCTTGTAATATTTCTGAGTCGTCGCGTGTAATATATTTATCAAATCTTCATGCCAAAATATAAGTAACGGCTGTCACGTTGTAGCATGTGACGCCGTCTGGATCCCTTTCTAGAATTTTTCGTGACTTGGTCGTTTTCTACGTTTTCTTGTCCAAACTAGCCCAAAACATGTACCTTTACAGCTTTTGCGTCCCAAGTACCTAAAATGTGAAATGGAACGATTTAGGGCAATAATTGATCACAAATGTACGAGTTTAGAGCTTAAATGACCCCTTAAAAACGCACGTTTTAAATCTTTATATTGGCATACGTCAGATAAGCCCACGAATCAGATCAGCTTTGCCTATAAATACAAACCCTAAACACGACTTTTATTCATTCCTTTCACCACTAGTCGACTTTGGACGACCCAAAGCTCAAAATCCATCATCCTGAGCGCCACTAAAATCAAGGGGAAGATCTCATATCATCATAACATTATTTATCATTTGGTTGTGTGACGATTTGACAGTGGATTCTTTATGTCAATCCTTTGATAATACTTTTACTATATTTTATGAGATTAAGGGTTAACACCCTTAGCGGTTAGCCATGTTATTACTCTTTTGTTACAATGATTCATCTACTTTGATTTTAAATGAAGCTTTTGTTATATATTTTATGCGTTTATTGATAGATCCATTGATTTTCATGTATATTATGCTTAGTTTATTGATAGGTTATGAATATATAGATGACCATTCTTATGTTTATGACATGAATCGTAGTGACTAGTGTTTGTGATAACGATGACCTTTGCTTGGATTGTTACTAGGATTAGAGGTGGACCCAACCCTCGAGTTAAACTACACATAACTAAAACGAGTAAGTAAATGTATAATCTCATATAGATGATCATTCGAGTGAGATTAAGTGAATACTATGACTATTAGGTTTTCCAAGATAAATTGCATAGAGTAGTTGAAGGGGCACTTAATGCATGGTTGATATTAGTTAGCACCGTGACCATCAGACTAACAAGTTGATATTCATCGGACTAGGTAACCATGACTAACTGGCCTAGTTTGCATTTGAATCACTAGAAAAAGTATTAGTTAAGTCACTGCACTTGTAGATGAATCAGGTTGACATAGAAGGAGTAACTTGGCTAGCATATCCTTCCGTCTTGACAGTTTAGCAATCAATTTACTTTTTATTCTATTTTCATTTTGTCAGATTAGTTAGAATTAAAAACATAATCAGCGGATTTAAAATGTATGTGACAACCTAAAAACTACTAGACATTTAGGATCTCTTCGCTTCCTACGAACGATCCGATATTGCCGACTAACTATATTACACTGATCAAGTACACCGCTCGTAAGTGTTTGTGATAGTCTAAAGGATTCAGTGCATTATAAATTTAAAACTTGTATCACACAACACAACATCAATGATCCTCCAAAGTTGACTAGATTTCTACAACACTTGTTTCTAAATTCATGCATCACCAAAACTACCCAAAATCAACATAAGCCAATTCTAATCAATTCTACATTCATACATAAGCTTATTAAACATGTTTTGATCATTTTCCAATAGGTCTACAAGCAATCTTACTAGTTTAATCATTAGTTTGGCCTTGTGCCAAACACTCCCTTTTAAGTATAAACTAAGCATCAACAACTTTACTAACATGAACTGCATTAATTTCTTAGCATAATCCTCATATATTTTGAATTTACATCAAGTTATAATTCACAAAACATACTAGCATGGTCTATAATCATCAAACATGTATTAAACCCCATAAACATAACAAAATTATCCTTTACATTTAATAAACATCTTGACAAGATTCTTGGTCTAAATTTACCTTGAATGAGATATGTTTATAAGAGCTTGAACAATTCTAAGATTGCTTCCATAGCACCATTAACCACCTAGCTTAATCACCAATACACTTGCACCAAATTTTTTAAACCTTGTACTTTATTTTCTTAATGATATGTTAAGTATAATTTTCTCCTAAATTCCTTAGCATGCCACATACACATACATGTGTCATTATGACAAAATTCTGCACTTTTAGGGTGACTAAGCAAAAGGGCAATTCTGTAATTTCTGCACAAAATCTGTATTTTGCACCGTTAGTCTCTGCTGTTAAATATTTTGTACCGTTAGTCCTTTTCTATTAACTATTTATACTGTAATTCCTTTTCTTTTTTTATTAAAACTAACAGTCGGATATTTTTAATATTCAAATAGCAATAAAAGTACATTTCTGACTACAACCATAAAAATTGGGGTGTCACATATACTATCATTGTAACATTAATGACGACTTTTTAGAAAGATCATAATAGTTTCACGTTCCTAATGCATGATATTTAGAGAGAAAAGGTAGTCTTGGTATTTTTGATTTCGAAACATTAAAAATAAAAAAGTACATTTTTGAAGTTTTTTGTGATAAAGTGTGTATAGTTTATTACCTTTCATTAAATTTCATTTTCATAAATAAATGTTATTATAAAAAAATTAAAATCCTATTATGGTAAAAAATGGTATTATTGTGTGTTGTTATACTGTTTTGATTATGCTTGTTATGCTGTTTTGATTATGAAAATTTTTGTGTATGCTGTCATGTTTTTTTTTAAGAATCTCTATGATAATGCTTACATTATTATACCGCCTTGACTTAACAAATTTTTTACTCACATATTTTCAACAATCGATCATTGATATGTTAAATTTCGATCGATTTCACTGTTTCAAATTTCTGGTCATATAACTACTTAATAAATAACTAAAAATTTATGTTAAACCCCATGTTTGCACGTGTATTATAGCTAGCAAAGAAATAAGTAAAACTAGAAATATATGATTTTTCATCTATATAAAAGAGTGTGTCTAACGATTGCCCGCATGACAAAATTTAACGTGATTATAAAAGAAAACCTTGATTTCATTAAATTGAAAATTAGATATGATATGATATTTTTTTAAGTATATAAATAAGTATTAAATGCAATATTTTATCTCGAGAAAAGTTTGAGTCTAATAAATACTTCTTTCGTCTCAAATTAATTATCATGATTTAACTTTTTGAAGTTTTTTATTTTTAGTTTTGACCTTAAGATTTATGTTTGTGTTATATAATAATATGAAAGTTATACTAATAAAAATACATTTAATCCAATCTATTCATATATTTTACATCAAGATATGTGAAAAAAAAAATTAAAGTCAACGCTTAAAAGGAAAAAAATAAAAATAATCATTTTGAGACGGAAGGGTACAAAATTACAGTTAATAAGTCGCATCACGAACGGCGACACTGTTAGACAAACACATAAAGATCAAGAATGATAACTACAAGGAGTAAAGTGTAAAAGTAATACCCATGTATAAAAAAACATTAATTACAAAAAAGCCCTTTAATTACACCACATCTACCAATGCACTCCCTTCCGTTACTCAGCTGCCGTCACGGTAGAACTCATCTCCCCATTCTCCAACTCCTATCTTCTTCATCATCTAACCCTAACCCCACCATGACACCCGCCACGTCATCATCAAACCATATCGCTTTACTCAGTAATCAACAGATTAAATGTAACGGTTTATCAGTTTCCAATGGTTTGAAATTTAGCTCGTTGTGTTCGGTGTCGAATACGGTTACGGTTAGTGGTGATGGTGATGAGATGGAGAAGCTTGTGGTGGTGTCGTTTTATAAGTTTGCTGATTTTTATGATTATGTGGATTTTAGGAAGCCTTTGAAGGATTTGTGTGAAGAGCTGGTATGAATTTTATTGTTTTATTTGATTAATATTATTGTATGTGAATTAGTACTAGATTTAATTGTTTATGATATTGTGGCGAAGTTCGGTTTCGCTTATTTTGTCTATAAAGATCTGCTTGCGAGTAAAATGCTAATTTTGTTCGGTACTAAAAGTATCAAGGGTGTTTGAATTTGCGTATTTGGTACTGATTATCATCTCGAGACTTTTACCCTGTTTGCACAAGTTGCCTTATTAGCATTTGGCTCCCGTATCTATTATAAGGGGGTGTTTGCTTAAGCTTATATGATTTCGGCTTGTATTTCACAAGCCCATTATTCTCAGCTTATTTTCCAGTGTATGAACATATTTTTTTATCTTTGAAGTCATGATAAGCTCATAAGCCAGACAATAAGCCATAAAATATGCGCGTATGAAATATAAGCTGAAGTCATATAAGCTCGTTAGCCCACATATTAGCTTAAACAAACACCCCCTAATTCCCTAAATAATCAGATTTTTTTTTTCTCAGATATTATATTATCTCCTATAGCCTGATTTGTTACTGTTGATTATCTGATTATGGTTCCTTAAATCAGACAAACACATTTTTTAAAACACACATCCGAACACCTCCGTATTGCCCTGTTCATGAGCAAGACCGCCATTAAATATATGTATTCTGCATGTTAATAAGGTTGCTTCGTGTCACATAATTGGCTTTCTTAGTTCTATTATATCCTATGTTTTACGATCCTCAATGTCCTTGTCACTCATAACTTATACCTTCCAGTACATTTCAGGTGGTATCATTCTTGCACCAGAGGGAATCAACGGCAGCATATGTGGGATTCGGAAATCAGTTGAAAAAGTTCTTGACTTCATTCAGTCTGATGATCGCTTAAAGGGTCTTAGACGAATAGAGTCACCTGTTACCCCTGAAGAAGAAGCAATTCACCATGGCCACACAAGCAGTTCTCCACTTGCCGCAGGGGAAGATGCACCATTTAGATGGGATCATGTTAGGGTAAAACTTAAAAAGGAGGTAACTACAGTAAGCATATCAGTATATTTGTTGCACGGGAAGTGTGTGTACTGATGATTTAGTTAGCTCTTCCTAATTACTTTTTTAATTCAATTGTGTGCAGATAGTTTCTCTTGGAATGCCATCAGTATCACCTAATGAACGAGTTGGGAAGTATGTCAGCCCAAAAGAGTGGAATACATTGATCACTGAGCCAGATACAGTAAGTCTCTCGATTTGGTCATTCTTCCAATTTTGAGACTTATTTTGTTTGGAATTATTTTAGCTCTGTTACTCCGTTACGTCTCTTCATCTTTTTTTAATGATAATATGGTTTTTGGATGTTCAATAATTCCAATCGACAACTTGTCTTTATACGGCATCTTCCATATTAAACAGTTTATGAGCAATCAAATCGAAACATTGTTTTATATATTTTGCAAGTGGACCTATTGTTACTGTCGTTGTGGTCTATTTGATTAGGAGGTGTCATTTATTAAGAGTATGGAGTTAATGGCTTAATGCCTTTGTAAAGTAATTGCCTGCAATAAGAGCACTTTTAGAATGCATGCTGGAAGATGTTAACATAGCAAGGATAGATTCATAAGCAATTAGTGGCCCTAAAGTGCATAGCACGCTCCCGTAATTCATGTATGGAAGCATTTCTTTTGGGTGGCTTTTAACAAAATTTTGTGCAAATCATCTGCATACAGACACAGGCTTTTTAACTATGAATGCATGGGAATTGAAATAATACAGGAAAACCATATTAGCACACAAATGACGCACTAGAGTGTGCAGCAAGTGCCCATAGTGCATAATCTAAAGCCATATTTTCATATGGTACCATTAGTTCATGCAGGATTTGGATGACTTGTAATGAGCAGTTTGTGCAATAATTGCTGGTAGCGTAAACCTACCCTTTCTATTAAAATAAATGCAACATGCAACTCCTTTGTCCCATTAAAATTGCTATGTGGACCCTATGCACATACTAGATCCTATTCATTTGACTTAGAAATAGCAATAAAAGGAACGCTTGCAGTTCATGTGGGACAGAGGCCATTCCGAAAAAACAAACACGTCCATCTTGATGTCTGCTACTTGATTAAGGGAAATTTGAAATTTCTATGGGTTTTTTTTTAACCTGAAACAAGGGGACCACCCTTGGAACAACATGCAATATTATCTGATGTGGCATACTACCCGACGTCCGTGAATTGAAACTGACTTGATTCTGTGGATACTTCTATAGGTTGTGATTGATGTACGGAATGACTATGAAATCAGAATAGGCAAATTTAAAGGGGCAGTTGATCCACGTACCACAGCTTTTAGGGAATTCCCATCATGGGTAGACGATGAATTCCAACTCTCTCCAACAGATGCCCAAGTGGAATGCAGAGGTTCATCTGAAGGGGCTGAAAAACAAATTGAGGAACAGAAATCTCCGCCTCGTGTTGCAATGTATTGTACAGGTGGAATTCGGTGTGAAAAAGCCTCAAGTTTCCTCCTCGGCAAAGGTTTTAAAGAGGTGAGTCATGAGTGTAACTTGCATTGCCAACCTCTATTACATTACTGTTATCAGCAGGGATGGCAATTACAAGTAATTTAATTATGAAGGGGTACATTCAGTTTAACTTCTATTCTAACTAGTCAATGGTAACTTAATAAGATTAGCTGAAAAGGAAACATGTTAGGGGTCGCAATTCACACAGTGTATATTTAATCCATAAAACCTCCTAAGGCTATATATCATTTTAGTTATAACCTAGAGCATTATTGTAATGATATATCCTTTTGGAATCATATGACACTATTTAGCTATAAAAATGCTTAAAATTGTGGACAATAGTATTTCAGTCAACCCAATTGAAACGTATACATAAATTCCTTCATTTGACCCATGCATCAACCCTTCTATTTTCCACCTCTAGTTATCAGGTAGGATTACCTCATCATACTTCTGCAATGGCCATGGTAGAGTATAGCCATAATGATAATCAAGAACGAATCTCTCTAGATGTCGTTCTAACTCTTATGTTTTAACCATTTCGTTTGCATGTGTGGTTTAACATGTATGATGAGTGACACAATGAAAGATTATAACAGCTTACAGTTATGGTTTCTTTTCTGCTCAACATATGATTCTCTATCAACTACTTTCATCATTCTCTATCAGTTGTTTTCAGTAACTCTGAATTTTAATTTTATAGTTAATATGACTGTATTTATTCTCGAGGAAAAATACAAAACTAAATCAAAAGGTAGAGGCGTCGTAGAAGAAGAAACAGCCATTATAAATTTGACAAATACTTCTAAATTTTAAGGTCAAGCTATCACATGTGATAAAGAAAGACTTGTCGAGTATCAGGTCATATTAAGCAACTTACTTTTGTGTGTGAGGTTGGGATGACCCCTAAACATTTTCTTGTCTTCTAATTGATAAATAATGTGTCAATTATAATTACAAAGTTTATTTTAACTTTAATTTACTATAATATAATACTGTATTGAATAAAATTGATTTTAGGAGGTTATATGTGTATGTAAGAGTATATAGTTAGCAACTTTCGATTTATTCGAATATTTGACCCTTCGACCCATATCCCTTTAACCTAGATTTTTTTATACCCTGGGATAACCACAACCAATAAGGCAATATCGATGCACTTATTTATTTATTTATTTATTTATGTATTTTTTGTGGACATTGTCCCCATTTCCTACTTGACATGGCATGTAGAATGTTTGATATATCCTCTCTTTATGGAATCAGGTCTATCATTTAAAAGGCGGGATACTTAAATACTTGGAGGAAGTCCCCAAAAATGAGTCTCTTTGGGAGGGCGAGTGCTTTGTTTTTGACAAGCGAGTCTCAGTCCAACACGGGCTGGTGCCTGGAAACTTCAAACTTTGCTATGGCTGCAAGAAACCTGTAAGTGATGCTGACATGGAATCACCAGAGTGGGAATACGGTGTTACTTGTCCCTATTGTTACTCATCAAAATCTGAGGAAGAAAAGGAGAGAGCTAGAGCCCGGCAAAGGCAATTTGAAGAATGGGGCGTCATAGGTGGGCCTGACAAAGGTCGTAGGCCAGCAAAAACAGCGGATACTAAAAATGCGGATGATGCCCAAATGTCGAGGTCAGTGTGATGACAAAAGTCAACCATTTTGTTTCCTTAGACAATCAGTTGTTCTAGACTGAAAATGTACCCTTATGTTCAAAGTAGGTGTAGCTGAATGTTGTTGAATTTTGGCCTTGTGAATTACGCTTAGCTTCAATTCGCTTAATGTTGTGAACGTGTTGATTATTTTATGATATCTCCACATTCTAATGATTTTGAAACTGTTTCTGCTGTTATGCATAGTGCACGGTAATGGATGGTAATGGATCAAAAGTTGTGTTAGCTTTAAAGAAGTTATGCTCTAATTTGTAGTTTTTTAGTAGAAGGGGTTATCTAAATCTTTAAATAAAAAGATTGAGGCTGTAAAGATTTAACAATAAAGTTTGTACGACATTAAAAATAAACTTAGTACAACTTGTGACATGTTTTACTTGTTCAGCTTATCTATCTATTTGAGTTGAGATACAACGCAAGAGTGGTTGAAATTGCCACATTTGGTTACGCCTAAAACCCTTAACGGAAATTGCCTTGCTTTGAAGAAAAGAAAGCCTAAAACCCTTGGGTGAAACTAGTGAACACAAGGGGTTTGGGGGTCTTCATAGTAGTTCCGAAGTTCGAATTCAATGGGTAGGGTGTTTATGTGATTTCATGATAGTTCAAATTTCTTGGTTCGTGTTGGGTGATATCTGGAGCCCTAGATCTATAGTTTACAAGATACATCATTGAAAGGTGTCTCGAGAGGAATTTTGCTCGTATCCAGAAATAAAATCCGTAAAAGTGCTCAATTTCCTGTTCCAAGTTTGTTGTGTGGCCAGATGTTCGATCTTACATAGTCCCTTGACAAACTGGCAAGTCACAAAAGAAACCCGTCTATGCTTAAGGCCAAACGACCAAAAGGGTGTTTTCCATGCCAAAAAGATTGGATAGTTCCACATTCTTTTAGAAAAAAAGTCGAATTGTCTTGATTAAAACACATGGCATGGGCCAAAAGTAAGGTTCGCATTTTGTGCTCTCGATAAACAACATTACATTTCTTATAATCTTTATCTTCATATCGTGTATCAAAGTTCAAAAACTAAAAATTTAGTACAAGTACACTTTTTATAAAACTGTAGAAGCTTAAATATTTTACAATGGTGATGATAAAAGGTTTTTAGTGGGTGATCGGGTGATCATCACAAAAAAATACAAACGTCTTTTATAGGCTAACAAACGAGAATACTGTAGAATACGCTCTTAAGATTCAAAGATATTCTGCGAGCCATTATTGATTTAATTATTTTATAGTGGCTCGTGATTCAATTTTGACTTGAAACATAATAATTATACAAATGGCTGACAACTTGATTACATGCGAGCACGTTGAACATCTTTTATTTCAGGACGATTCAATTTTAATGATTGTAGGCAATAATCATCCCACCCCGGGTCCACTATAAGAATTCGATGGGCTTGGGCTTAGTTGTTGTTGCGGCCCAGTCGTTGTGCAAGAGCTTCCAGTTCGATGAGAATTCTTCTAGCTTCTTTGTTTTGAATTCGGACATCTTCCTTTTGGAAAAACCAATGGTTGTCTTTAGTTGATTTTCCAAAGCAGACTTAGGCTTTGCATTGTATGATTGCTTGTAGGTTTCGCATAGCTTTGACTGCTTCTTTTGTTGCTGACAATTCAATGTCCTGGGCGACTGTTCTTCATGCATTAGATTTATCCATTCTTATTAGGGTTTGGTTGGCCTTGAGCTGGTAATGCATGTATAGTGCTCTTGGTTCTTCATATGTAAAGATAGTCTTTGTGAAGATTCTTGGAAGTGGTTGAAAATGTTTATGACTTCTTCACAGGTGATCTTCATATTCTTTTAAGAGGCATAAGGGGACTATAGAACTTCCTCCACTAACTAAAGAGTTGCTGATGCTAATTGCCTCATTTCTCATGTGCATTCTGCAAAACAAAGATTAACAAGTCTTGAGATAGAATCAACTAGTGTATTATGTTTCCCTTCTATATGTTCTATGTTAGTCTTGACACATGTTCCTGTGACTGCATCTGCAAACTTGATCCACCTTACTCTTGAGATTTGTTGCTAATAGCTTTATTATAAAGCTAATAATGGCTTGGCAATCTGTCCTTAGAATGACTTCTTGTTTATCAAGGTAGTAATTTTTTAGCTTTTCTAGAGTATTGATGCATGCATTGATTTCAGCATCGATTGTGGATTGGGTTGTTGAGAACTTGCCACTTGCATATGCACAAATCTTTTCTGAGCTTCTTGGACATTCCTTGTTGTTTTTCCATTTAACTACTGCTTCCCATCCTTCCAGACATCCATCTGTTTCTAAGATGATATAAGCATCTTCAGGTGGTATTTCGAGGTCTGGGAGGTTTTGAACTTGTGTTTTAATTTTTCTCGACTAATTCACAATGAGAAGGCTTTAGTCTCTTGTCTCTATGACCATTCATCTTTTCATACAACGAGCTTAGGAGTTTCCGAGTTTTGGGATATGATTACAAGCATAATTAAGGATTCCTAAGAATAATCTTAACCCCTTCTTTGTCTTTAATTCTTCTTCATTGATGTTCACAATCTTCTTTATGATGTGTGGTTGCATCTTTATAGTTCCTTCTCCTATGACTGCTCCCAAGAGATCTATTGTTGGGACTGCTATCTTCTTTTTTGTTGGAGACTAGTTTGTACCCGCGACATGCAATGCGATAAGTATAGTTATATGTGTTTGCTTACCCGCTTAGTGAATTTGTTTCACAACACTTCGAATGTATATGTGTTAGTTGTAAGTGTTTGTTTGGGTTACCCGTAACTTTCCGTAGCTTTCCCGCGACATCATTATTCCCGCATATAGAAATACCTCGCAATCTCTTACGTCAAACACTACCCCAAAAGTATATGATTTTGACGAATCAAGATTATTGATTGAAATAAATGAAATAAAGGTTAAAGTTGTAAAATTTGAATTAAAATAAAATAAACCCATTAAAATATAAAACTAAAACTCATAAAAATATATCAAAATGGATGTTGAATTAAAGAGCATAAAATTTTAGAAAATATGGTGAAATTATATTATAAAAAAATAAGTAGATAAAAGATATTTTAATTTAAAATAAAGATGAATTTTAGTTGAGAAATGACACATTTCATTTTATAATTGGAGCTCTTTATCTTAATTTTTAGTGGTTAGGAGTTAGGTTTGGAGTTTTTAGAAGTTAGCTTGAGTTTGTTAAGAAGTGACACATGTCATCTCATGATTGGAACTCCATATCTTAATTTTTGGTTAGAAAAACTCTTTCCATAATAAGCAAGTAAAAAAGTCTGAATTTTTAAGCCTTCTAATTTTAGAAGGCGTAAATGCATTATAAAGTAGTATAGATAAGACTAAACCATTATCTTCACATATTTTCAGCATCATCTCCAAATGCCTTGCATGCTCATTTTCATTCTTTGAGAAAACTAGTATATCATCAATATAAAGTGCGATGAATGATTTTGTTCCCTTGAAGCATTTATCCGGAATACTGTTGGGGCGTTCTTCAAGCCGAATGACATAACAAGCCATTCATAAACTCCTCCCAGGACTAAGAATGCAGTCCATGGGATTGATTCTTCATCCATGGCAACTTGAAGGAATCCTGATTTGAGATCGAACTTTGAGAATATTTCCGCACCTCCTATTCTTTTGATGATCGTATTTATGCCTGGTAGGGAGTATTGATCCTTGTATGTGTTATCATTCAGGGATTTGTAATTGAAAACCATCATTTCTTTTCCTTTAATTTCCTTTCCCGTCACATGATCAATTGTTGTTCCTGAATTTACGATTATTGCCGTTGTTTGGTGTTTGCTTTTGCTTGGACGAATAACACCAATTTTAAGAAGACTATCAACATGCTTTCTGAATGAATCTTCCATTGCTTAAATGGTCGGTCTTCAATTGCAATATCAGATAGATGATGTCCAGTTTACAAAGTTCGCCATTCTTCTTCCAATGCTTTAAAGGTTCTTCTCCGATGTATCCTTGATGTTTCAGTCTATCAATGGTAGGTTTGAATTGTTCTAGGAATGCCTGTTTTCTTATTGATTGAAATAAATAGATTCATTTATTTCAAAGAATTCTTTTTCACTGACTTCTAGCTCATAATGGCAATCTCAACGATTTCAGTTTGATATGAAGTTTTGATCTTGGTAACCTTTTTATAAATGGTTATCGCATCACTTTCTATACGGATTCCTCCTTTCATAGACCTTATGAAGTTGGTTCCTATCAGCATTTCAATACCATTGTTGTCGTTCATATCGAATGCGTATATACGAGGAATTTTGATTTTTTTTCTTTCAATGAGGAAAGAGCCCTGCTCCAACATGTGAGTAGCTTGCTATCTTGAATTTAAGCCATTAAAGAAAACGATTTGAGTTAAGGGCTCAAGTGCTTCTTCTAGGATAACCTTCTTGTTTATGCAACATGTTGATAGTCCTATGTCTATTATTGCAGTGGTTTCAAATGTGGGGCAATTAGGAATATCAAACTCAACTTTTACATTGTAAAGTTGGTTGGTTATTTTCCTAACTTTTGGAATTGCGGCGTTTCCAGAATAATGAACTTCCCCGTCTATGATAGGCCTTGTTGTTTGATAATTTCTTAATGGTGGAAATTCTTCCTTGGGGAATTGGACCTTTATTTCTTTTTTTTTCTTCTCCTGCAGTTGTGTGTTAAACTTTCTTATTTTTTTGTACAACCCCCAAAATACGGTCTAGCGGAAGCATACAAATCTTGGGGTGCTACTATCTTGGTATCACAACATAAGGTACAAAGAATGGTTTTTATTACATTTATTTAGAATAATATTCATTAACAAAAACATTAAGTTTTCATTAAATGAAAATAGTGCGGAAATAGGCCCAATAAGAAGTTTAAAGCGGTCCCGATTATTTATCAGAGTCGCCTATGACCATGCCCATTGTCAAGCGTCTTCCAATAGTGAGTTGTCACCTTAAACCTGAGAACACATGCTAAAACGGCTGAGCTTACGCTGGTGAGTTCATAGAGTTTAGTTACAAAATTAGTAGTGTACCTGATAAAGTTTAATTGCTATGTGCGACTAAGGCAGATATATAATAAACATTCCAATCAACAATCAATCCAACAATAATCCAATCAACACAATCAAGATCTCAGCAGGGCCCCATGCGACTCTAGCCAGCACAGTCGTAGCAAGGCCTAGAACAAATGCTACCATGGACTAGGTCAGATACAAATGTCTATTCTTAGCTAGGCATCGCGTTATAGCAAAGGTTGCTACCCTAGCCTAAGTCAACATCTGTCGCGTGTCGAACCTTTCCTAGTCAACACATTAGCAATTCAAAAGAGTAGTGACATGTCCAAGAAATAGTTTGTATTCACATAAACACGTAAAGCATTCAATCACTAAATCAAATATTCCAAACAACAGTCATTGTCAAATAATGTTCACATATCCAATTATGGTTAGTTAGAAGCAGCATGTATTCTCCCCCAAGATAGTTATGAAAACCTTTGAAAAGAGGAGCTATGAAACTCACCTTAGCCACAGTAATGCACTATTCACAACTAACACGACTGGCATCTAAAGCTAATCTCCATGGCATCCAGAAGAAGGTACGACGAGTATGCTAGAATAGAAGCGACGCAACCTAATGCGTATACGATTATCTCAAAATACGGATCATATGATAAAGAAGTCGATAGAAAGTAATGTGTCGTAGTTTTCGTGGATTTATTCGTGTCATTACTTTTAAACGTCCATTATCAATATCTCCAAACTTTAGTTTTAACATTTCGTGTGGTGGTAAGAAACATAGACGCGACAAACAACTCACGCTAAGGAGAAGAAGACGTCGACATAGTCGAGACATACTAACTAGAACTCACGCCGAAGAGGAAAAGACATTGACAAAGTCAAGAAATACTGACAATACTCAAGCTAGTCAAAGAGACTAGGAAATGACGACAACTATTTATGTTAATATAAATAGGTTAACTTTCGGTAATTTCTCCATAATCCCAAATGTACATGTTTATAATAAAAGATAAAGTTTCCATTTATCGTTTGATTAACAAAGGTTTCACAATCGTTACTCATACTTAGACGAGGTGATAATAAAGTACTTCTTATAAAGCATACTAAGTAGTATTTTATAAATGACACATTCGTTTATACAACATTCCCAAATCATTATGACTTTAATAAGTTGTCTTATCAAAATAACCGAGTTAGCTTGTGTTTATAAAACACGAGATACTATCTTAATTAATAAGGATTTATAATTAAATAAAACCATACCCGTCGACAATATATAGCTAGATATCTCGTTATTAGTTAAAATGTGAAAATTGAATATTTAGGCTTATCGCGAATCAAATATATTAAACTCTCTTCGAATATAATATATTGTATTCGGTTAATCCAAAACGTTTAATATAGTCCAACCTAAAACCAATATAACGCGTGTATCAAATGTTACTTTAATTTATAGACCGTAGTTGAACCTTATAATGTATATGTAATATTTGATATTAATTATTAACCACATATCTAGTATTAATGTTTACCACTCCGTTTTACAGGTAACTTGTTCATTATTAGCTCGCGTTCAATATCGTTTATCCGATAGTTTTATTCCGGTATAGTTATATCATTTGTCCGTTAAGAATTACAAGTTATCCCTTTTTTTATTATATTTGAGTCTAATATCTAAAATATACCGACCCATTAACTTGTCTAAACACCAAACTGAGTAGTGTCAACTACGAAATTTACAACTCTAACCAACTATCGTTTTTAAACTTGATCCGACGCAACTGTAACAACAATAACAACATGTTCAATTACTGAATTACACCCGGGACCATTTTATTACCATCTATACTCATTAATAACCAAAAATCGTTTTATTCCAAACAACTCGTGTGACATACCTCCAGATTCGACCCATGTTCAACCTGAGACACAAACTAAACGTATAACCCAACTCGAACTCGCGACCACAACTGACCTCGACTTGTACCCTAACTGATCCAAACAAACACCACCATGGGTCATTAGACCCGACCTGACTCACTGAGTTGACCCAACTCAGTCAACCAAACAATACAACCACGTGTCTTAGACCCGACCCGTACATGAGTTTCTGATCTGACCCGCCCACTGAGTCGACTCACTCACCGAGTTGACTCAGTGAGTTGACTCATTTTAATGAACACAAACATCACCACTTTTCCACAAGTTACCACACGAAATATTATCAAAACATGAGTCTGATTCATGTTTTAGTCCATATTTAAATTCCATAAACCAAATACTCATTTTTATTATTTTTGTATCCACGAAAACAATAACATAAACAATCTATATATATACCCGGCGAAAACGAAAAATAAAAACAATATAAACTGGTTGTGTTTACCGAGAGACTGAGAGGAAAGAATCGGAGAGGGGGCGTTGTTGGCGTCTTGTACAAGTACAACTCATACCAAACCAAGCACGAACCCTTAAACTCGTTATCAATGAAAACCCTAGATTTCGAATCTTAAAAGTTAGATCTAGAACGCGTGACTAGGTTTTGTAGCGCGTGAGTTACAGAAACGGAACCACGAGGGCCCGATCTATCATTTAGGATAGGCGGTGTGTGTATTGGAGGTGGCAGGAAGTTTGCCGAAATCTGAGGCGGCGCCGGAACCCTAGATGGGTGGTCGGATTCTTAGAGAGAGGTAGGAGAGTGTGTGTATTTTAAGAGAAAGAATAAAAATGAGAGAGTGTGAGAAGGAGTGGGGTATTTATACTCCTGGAGGGATCAGTTGTGTAAATTGGCCAAAGAGGGAGGGTGGCGGTGTAACTATCACAGGGACCTAAGATGTAACTTTCTTAATCTTTTGTAATATTAGAGTCGGGACTCGTTTGGACTAGCAAACGACAGATTCGTGACTCGGGAATTACGCCAACGTTCTCAGAATAATATTCCCAATAAAAATGACTATAAATACGTATCGTATCTGAAATTAGAGGGAAAGATCACTCTAATTGTCGTTTCTCCATTTAAGGCGCATCGAGGAAATTACGGGTTGTCACATTTTTCATCCTTATGCTCTTCAAGCCTTATTTGTTCAACTTTAAGCTGATCAATGATTTTAAGGGCATCTGTGAGATCCCTTACTAAGAGGCTTTTTTCAGACTGCCATAATTCCTCCTTTTTCTGCATAGCAACTTTGCCTTCATAGTATTCTATTGCTTAGTCTTTGATCATCTATTTCACTTGCTCGTCTTTTCTTTCCAAGTTCTTTGAGAAGCCTTACTTCATTACTGCTAAAGTTCTTCTCTTCTTCTGGTTTGTGTGGCTGCTTTCCTTTGACATTAACTATTTTGCCAAGGTAATGCCTTGCACGAAGGGCACATGTTGTGAGTTGGCATTTAGAACAGTTAAGTCTTAACATGTCTGTAGTTAGTATTCCGAAGTAATAACAAATTGTGTAGTTGGTGATTGTGCTTTCTTTCCAATCATGCTCACACTCTTTGCTTTTATTCGGTATTTCTTTGGTTTACACGATCCTACGGATTGAACCATGACTGCTATTTTTGTTGGTGGGTCATGATGGAACATGAAAGCATGATGACTATATTGGTAATCTTCATTTTCATCCTCATTGTCGCCTTCGTTAATCTCCTCTGCTGCCATGAAAACTGCTTCTTCAAAAGGGTATCTTGAACTATAACAATGATACTTTGATAAGTATCACCTTCTCCTTATGATATACTATAGACATTGTTGTCATTAAATTCTACTGAGACAATGTCCTAGTTGTCGTCAAGATCCAGCTCTTGATAAACAGCTGATCTTGCAATGTTCCCTTGCTTGCTTCTGCAATCCTTTGCAAAATGCCTTCTTTTCCACAAATAAAGCATTTACACTTCTTGAATCGCCCTCTAACATCCTTATACTTCCTCTTGAATGGCTTTACATGAGAATTATGTGGCTTTTCTTTGTACTTCATTGATTTTCTAATTCCATACTTCTTCCTATTATTTTTGTAGTAACTAGGAATTAGTATGGCTGAACATAGAGATAAATCTCTTAGTTCTTTGGTGAGTGCCGCATCCTTACACGTTTCGGGATGAAAGTACGAGTAAACTTGATTGCATGAGTCAACACCAATGTACTTGGCTTTAAAATATTATTCTATCTTATTGGATAAAGAAGGTGGGAGCTTAGCAAAAAGTTTTTCTATTGTTGAAGGGAAATATAATTTCCCTGATTTAATTGCTAGGTGCCTGAAATCTTCCAAGAATGACCATAGATTCTTGGTTTCTTCATAAGTTATCCTATCCAAATACCTATAGGCTCTGTCTTGTTCATCAATTGAGCCCCTATATGGATCTTCCATTAGGATTAATTGCCTTACTTGTGATGTTATGTTTTGTTGATTGTCTGCAATTGTCTTGAGCAGAGTATGCATTTGGGTATGTGGTTCTCCATTGTTGCCACATTAACTTTTCGCTTTCTCTAAGAAGATTTTCCACAAAGGCTAACTTTGCTTTGTTTTCAGACCACGTTTGATTGTTGAGCCTATTGATCGTTTTAGACTCCCATCTGGATATTACTTCTGACCATAAGCCTGGATTACTCCTGATTATGTCCATGCCGGTGGCAGAGTCTTTTGTGAGTTATGATACTCACCATATCCTCCACTAAATGTACTTCCTTTTCCTTTGGAATAACCAACTAATAGTCTGGTTTGTAGAATGGTTGTGGGTTATGTTATGTTGGTGGATAGACTGATGGCCCCATGACTGCATCGGTTGGAGGTTGGTAACTTCCTCTAGATTCTGCCTCTGTGGCGGTTGAGAATGCTTGCTCTTTCTTCTTCGATGATTTGTCCGCCAACTGTTTAAATTTTTGGAACTTTGGATATGGCAGATCATCATCATCATCATCATCTTCTTTAGAAAGATGAAGAATTGTATGGTTCTCACCACGCTTTGCTGCGAGTGGGTTTTCCCATTTTAACTTTGATCTTTGTTTCTGAATGGCGAGTTGGTCATCCCATTGTGGTAAATATTCATCAAGAAAGTCTTATTGGTTTCATGAAAGTTCTTCTCGTAGGACAAGGATCTTTCAACCACTTCTTTCATCATCATCCCAGTTACTTGATTCATCAAGAATTGTCACTTTTACTGGGGTATTTTCATCATCTGATAATTCATCTCCCATTCAGTTGCTGCAATTTCTTCTACTGGAGTTGTGGTTGCAAGGGCATCATACTTGACATAATAGTCCTATTTTCCAGTTGGTTCACCAAGATTCGACCACTTGTGTCTTGATCTTCTTGGTTTATTGGAGCATCTAGTTTGGTTTATTGGTTCATCTTCTAGGATTTTTGCTTCATTCAGGCATTCCTCTCAATAACATATATCACAAGGGATATGTTTTGTTTGAGGATCTTGTAAGAAGATTCCTACAAAATGTTCTTCATCTTCATCTAGATGATCATTACCCTGTACTTTTCGGTTATGCTGGTCAACCGAATATCTTGCTAGTTGGGCGTTTGGCGGTATCTTTCAAATTGGAGACTTAATGATCTGTTAAGCCTTTCATTTACTGCTACCCTTGATGGAACACGTATCGAGGTCTGCTTAGGTGGCTTTATATTCCAGCTCATTCCTTCAAGTTCTTCTACACTTCTTCTTTCGCCAAGTATTGCTATGATGCCATTTGTTGTGAGATGATCCACAACATTTTCCACGCTGTATTGGAATCCCATATTGCTGGTATTTGATAACTTGCCTATAATGGCTATTGTGACTAGCAAGTTACTTTCACCTCCTTGCCAAGTATCATATCAATGGGCTTGTATAGCAACTTCTACATGGTTATGGAAGTCATCAATACTTAGAACCATATCGGGGAACATATAGACTAACTACGTTCCTGCAGAGAGATCTACTTCCATGGTTCCAATAATTAGTCGACTATCTTCCCATCTAATGTCTTTGAGAACCACCAAAGCGTTTGTACCAGCACTTCTTAGGTGTAGTGCATGTAGCCTTATCATGAATATTCCCAAATGGATATGTTGAAGACCTGAAGCCCTTAAGTTTTGATTACTTTGTTGGTTACATAATGGGAGATTAGTCTGATTTTCACCAACGCATAGGATTCTTTGTTCAGAGTAATGTTGGTATACTCTGTGCCTTTGCAGAACTTCTATTGTTTGAATAAAGTACTTCTGTTGGGACAAGGTTTGCTCGCCTATCTCTTGATATTTCTAGCTGTCTTTATCGATTTACAACTGATTCAAGGGTAAGATTATAATTTTTTCTTCCAAACACTCTTATTGTTGCTCTAGATGCTTGATATTTGCTCCTGGTCATTGAACGATAACCACAAATTTGATCTTCTTGACTTGGAAGCTCTGTTTGCGTAGAACTCCTGTTTAGGATGTTAGGCCTCCTATAAGTCATTTATTTTATTCCTTTCCGAATTGCTCTTTAAAGATTTTGCTGGGATATTCAAAGATGTATATCTATATGTCTGTTCTTTATGTTGGGAGTTTACCACTGATGGAGAAGTTATCAATTCGTTTGGCTAAACTTGATATTGAATTTTCAAGATTGGCTGGCTCTTGCTCAATAATGGTGTTAACTTCTTGTTTGTGTTTGTCAAACTTTTCTTCAAGATCAATTAACTTCTGGCTTTGCTTGGTGGCTGGATACAACAAAGTGTTGTTTTGTTTTATGACAACGTTTACTTGGATAGCTAATCCTCCGTTGCAGCCGGATGTTTTTGCAAAACCGACTGCTAGTGATTCAAGATCTTCGGTAGCTTGTATAGATTTTTGATATTCGGTAGTTTCCTTTTGATTGGCAATCCGGTGATGAGTTTCTTGACTTTTGAAGAAGGTACTCAACCTTCTGGGTCTTGTGATTAAGATCTTCTATTAGCCTAAGGGCCTTATTTTCAACTAACTTTGGTTGTTCAGCCATTTCTTGAACATGGTTCAAGACTTCTCTTTTAGTGAGTGGTTTAGATTGTTGGATCTCAGTTGAGTTATGTTGAAGGCTTTTTATGGTTTCACTATATGTTTTCCTTAATATCTCTTCATAAGATTCAAGCATTTCTTGACAACTTTGGACTTTTACTTCAAGTTCCTTTTGTTTTTCAGAAATATTTTTGAAAATTTTGAGTGCTACTTTAGAAAAGAGATTTGAACGATTATAAACACGCTAGATTGTAAACTAAATCAATTGTTTTGGGTTTAGGACTAGTTGTTGGAATCACTCCTAAACCTTATTCAAGTGTTAGTGATTCATATGTAATAGTTAGCTTAATATGGCCTTTATGTTAGTTATTATGCTTAGGCTTATGTAGAAGGCCCATAAGCCTAGGCCCAAGTCCATAAGAGAAAGGAAGGGACTAGGAGTGTTGCCCTAGCTCCCTCTCCTATAAATACCTTGTAATAACCCTCACTTGAGGGTTGGTTGTTCAATTCACACTTTCACCTTTACGCATAACCTTTCACATAGTCATATCGTGTGTGTTTGTATGGCTTGTTCATCCGATCTCTTCTCTATCTCTTCTCTTGATGCTTGTGTTACATATATGGTGACCTAACAGTGGTATCATTCGCCAAATAGTTAGGTGAACACTTTTGTTTTTGAAGTTTTTTGTTTTTGGTCTTACGCGTAAACGTGGTTCGAACTTGGTCATGCTTAAAAATTGATTTTTTACACCTTTAATCCAAGATTCTTGTCCTTTCAACGCTTTTTAGGTGTTAAACTATCTGCTTTTGGCAAAAGTTTCAAACTTACGTGGATCATTATTTTAAGCTAGGTTTTTACGAGGTAGTTATTCTACGCGTAACGTGTCTTTGAGCTTTGGATCATCAAGTTTCACACTTTTGTGTTATTTTGGTGATAATTGAAGCTATTTCATCACAAAAATATGGTTTGGAAACATCATTTGGCATAAATCCATTTTGGCTAATTTTTAAGCCGTAAGTGAAACCCTAATCTTACGCCGAATCGTTCCTTGGTTTGATCTTCGCCAGTGGTTTACTCAGGTTTTCTTGCTTGGATAAGCCCGAAAACACGTCGACTTTGGATATCTTTTGCACCGTGATAGTGTAAAGATCACTGAGCAAAACCCTAAACTTACGCATAAGCTTAAGCTTACGCCGAGAACCCATTACGCATAAGATTGATCTTACGCCTAAGCTTTGTCTTACGACAAGGTAATCCCACGCCTAAGTTTTCTACGCCTAACTTCATCGCTTACGCCTAACTTTAGTGTTTTTCTCCTTACTTACGCGTGAAGCTAAACCTACGCCAGAACTTTTGTCACATGCGTAACTTTGGTGTTTTACGCATAAGTGGTACTTGGCTTTTCCTGTGATTTCACGCCTATGGACTCTTCATCAACAACGGTTCATTCAACTACAAAGATCCATTTAACAACACAAGTTTTCAACATGTCACAACCACCATACTCTAACTATTTTCCCTACACTTATCATCAACAACAACAACAACAACTAAATCCACAACATCAACAATTTAATCATCAACAACAAATTTATCAACAACAATTTAATCAACAACATACTCCACAACTTGGAGCAATTCCACCACCACAAATGGTTCAACCACCACCTAGTCTTCAAGTACAACCTTACACAAACTTCTACAATCAACATCCATCCAGGAATACTATGAAGGAACCGACATGGTTTGGCAAGATGTGTGAAGCCTTAAGTAGCCAACAATCAATTCATGAAGATGGCTCACTTGATAGACCTCCAATGCTCACTCCTGGTAATTATGATCAATGGGTGATAAGGTTCTTTAGGTTCTGTGATCTAAAGAAGCCACATGGAAAGTTTTAAAGAAGGTCATTATGGAAGGTCCATTTCGCTTGCTCATCGTTATCACACCCGCAGATCCGATGCCAATCCACCAAGAGATGCTATCTCCAACATTGCAACTATCTCCGACCTCAATGGTGATGAACTTCTACACTTTGAAGTCGATGAACTATCAATGCAATACATCCTTTTGGGACTACCTAATCCGATCATTCAAGTATTGATGCTCAAAAGACGCCTAAAGCAATGCGGGAACATATTCATCTACTAATGGAAGGCACAACACTCAATCGTGAAGACATGGAATCCAAAATCTACTTGGCTTATGAACACTTCATGATTGAACCAGAGAGACATTAGAGTCATATCATCATCGCTTTTGGACATCATAAATGATTTGGACAAACACAACATCATCATGCCTCAATTGTTGTCAATACTAAGTTCCTAAGCGCCTTGGTCCGGAATGGGAGAAGTATGTCATTTTCTCCGTCAAGCTAAGAACCTTCATCATGCTACATACGGATTATTGTATGACTATTTGAAGCCTCACCAAAAGAAGTTGACAAAGAAAGGACTATCCGTGGACTACCGACTTCACAACAACTCTCGATAATCAAAAACTTGCTTTGTGGGCTCAAACTAATCTTCCTCCTCAAACAAAGAACCACCCCTCAACCAACTCGCAACCATCACACCATATGATCAACACAAAGAACAACCTCAACAAAATCAATTGGTTTCATACAACAACAACAATGCTCAAGCACTTTACAATGAAGTCGATTAGACTCTGCGCTTTCGATGAATTGCAACAAGGATTTGTTATGATTGCTAAAGCCTTGGTCGGTATACAAACAAATCCAACAATCGATTCGTTCCTCATCCGACACAAGAAATCGTTTGTTGTGAACAATGGACGCGTTGAAGTTCGTAATCGTGGTTATGGTCGCCGATGGGAGGTGGTCAAGGGTTTAATGCTATTGGAAGGACTAACTGTGGTGCTCCACAACAACAGAGAGCTCAAGTGGTTGAACATGCGAATGCTCGAATGGGGTTAATGGTCTTCGTTGTTATAATTGCAATGAAAAGGTTCATCGGCTAATGCATGTCCTAAGCCGAGGACAAGAGGCGTGCTTATTTCAAAGAGGCTTTGCTCTTGGCTCTTAAGGATGAAGTGGTGGAACTCTTAACAACAAGGAAGTAGCTTTATGGCGGATGCAAATTCGATGATGACATGGAAGACTTGCAGCTAATGCAAGAGTGGACGTTGATGGCACAAATGCAAGCTCTACACATGAGTGATACAGCCCAAGAGTATGACACCGATGGCTTGTCTCAAAACCGAACAAACCATCTTTATCTCGATCTAATATCTCCACCAACATCTCGAATCCCAAGGCTCAAGATGTTCAAAATGAGTCGTCCACATCTCATTCGACGATTAACTAGACCCGTAGTTACATTTGATGATCAAGATGACCTTATGGTTTCCTTTGATACTCAAATTGACTCCGTGGTTATACTTGATGATTTGCATAATGATCATGTTGTGTCTCACGTTGAACACGCCGAACCTTTGCTTAGTCCAGATGTTGATCTCGTATTTAAAGACCAACAATCCCGAATGGAAAAATGTCGTGAATTAAATCAAGAATTCAAAAGTAAAATGCACATAACCAAGGATATTGAATGCTTAAAATGCAACTCAATTTTTCAAAACTCTAGAAAACCGTGAAAAAGGTTTTGAAGCCGCTTTGCAAAATCTCATCAAAACGAACAATATTTAGAACGACGGATGCGTGATCTAGCCGCTTCAAGAATGCTTTGTTGTCTCAAATAGAACAATCGAAACATAAACATAAACAAGAAATTAATGCTCTCACCTTGGAAAATCAAAAGCTAAGGTCGAGTTGTTAAATTGTCAACAACAGTTCTCTCGAATACAAAAGCATTCAACGAAACGAATAGATGACCATCTTGAAGAAATTATCGGCTTGCAAAATAAACTTAAAGAGTTTCAAAATGTTGTTTACAAACATGGTGAGTCGGTCACAACTATTCAAAAGTTTACTTTAAAACCCAATCCGGATGGATATGGACCGAATCTTGCCGACATACAAACCTATGCTTTCAACCAAAGCATTCAAACCAAATCCTAAAGTTTCCAAAGCGTAATATAAAATTGATAATTACATTATGAGTGTTGTTGAATATCATCGTCAAGAGGAATTAGATGCGAAGACGAGAGTCGATCAAAATTAGAAAAAGTTGTTTACAACAAACCTTTTACTTATTCACAAGCGATCACTTTCGTCTCAAAGAAAGGATTCTTCTAACACACCAATGATTATCACAAGAACGTCGAGTCTTCTAATGTTAATCCCAAACCAAATTATGCACAAATTTATGGTCCTTTACCTTCCATCGTTGAAGTAAATTAAAACTCGAAAATCGTCAAATTATTAGATATTTTGACCTTTTCATGGTCGACCTCAAACTTTTAGAACATGAGATTGAATTTCATTCGAAATAAAAGTTGAACATTTTCAATCGCCTAGCGAGAACAAAGAGACATTTTTCGTAAAAGACTATTACCCAATGTTAAAATTTGAAAAGCGTGCATTGTATTGGGAACGGACTTTCATAAGGAACTTGATTGATGAAAGTCGTTTCGAAAATGTAAACATCTATTTCTAACACCGAACGTAAAAAGAAAATGTTACGAAAAGATGTTGATTGACTCTTGAAGATGTTATATGTGCCGATGTCTATAATCGTGTTATTGCATTCTTTGCCATATGCATATGATTATATCTTTGTCGACATCGTTGATTCTGTTGTAATTGTTGAGAATACCGATAATGTGCTTCAAATCGAGTCTTTAAAAGTCGAAAATGAACGATCGTTAAAAGAACTTTCAAATTCAAACGCCGCCTTCAATGGTGTCAAAAGATTGTCAAAATCGTGAACTTGCTTTGCAAAACAAAATCCACCGCTTGAAATCAAAACCGCTTGATTCTAAAATCGAGCAACCGGATGATAAAACGTGTCTTTGAAATGTCAAATCTCAAAATATGAACAAGAACTTTCAAAAGTTAAACAGAATATGGTGTCATATTTGATTTACTTAAAAGACTCGTGATGAAGCATCAAACGAACTTGATCATTATCTTGCACACACTAAAGAAGTCATGAATTTTCTGAAATCTTCGTTCAAAATCAAGATTTGGTGCACACTATCATTAAGTTAAGGAAATGTTAGGAAAGTATGAACAAGTTCACCTATCATCATTAAGAAAATTGCACTGTAACACTTAGCGCACATGAACCCGATTGCCTACCGACAAAACACAAGTTACTAATGTGCTTCCTCACCGCAACAGACTAGTTGCTTCTTTTTCCAAACGTCCGCACTTCACGACCTAGGAGCAATACAAGGAAGAATAGGAAGTTGCGACCTAAGAAAAGAATAATAAGGAATGTCAAGTAGAAGAACACCATAGGACTTTGAATAAGACTCACGTTGCACCTACTTTAGATATTGCGTCGACAAATGTAATGGAAAAGTGTTGTAACGAATGCTAAACCTTAAGTACTTTTGATATTCACCGATGCTTCTTGTGTTATTTGTCGAAAAGTATGCTTTCGATTGTCATGAAAAATGTGTTGCTAGGGCTATCTTGTCTCGTTTAAGGAATCCTAAGAATCGAATACCTCTAGGCCTACTAATGCTTCTAAGTCTGTGCTTGGTAGACCGCCCTCCTTATATTCTAATAAATGCATTAATGTAACTGTAGTTCCAATATCACCTCCAAAGAATGTAGTACCACCTAGTGCATTCACTAAGACTAAAGCTAAGACTAGTTGGAGATGGCAGAAATGGATACATAATACACTAGGATTTAAATGGATGGCTAAAATCATTGATGTGTTTATTTCTACTATAATCGCCGAGGAACCCTCTAACTCATCGGGTTCCACATCTACCTCTATTCCATCCGTGTCGCTCGTATGTAATGCGTGTGTGACATGATCATCCTTGATTGTTGATAGCAGATGTTCCCGACACATGACAGTAATCTTAAATCATATCGACTTTATTGCAAAGTTCATTGGCATCGCCGATTCGGAATTATCACTTGCAGACTATCATGGGCTACGAGATTATATCAATGGCAATATTGAAATTAGCAGGGTTTATTATGTGGAAGGCCTCGGTCACAATCTCTTTTCGCCGGTCAATTACGTGATGGAGATTGGAAGTTGCTTTTAGGAGAATTCTAAAGATATAACTGCAGAAAAGCACTTTCACAAAGGTGGAACACATCAAACCATAACACAAAGTAGCATATAGATGATGGAATTCTAGAGAGAAAGTTAGAGGTTTAGGGGAACTTAGAATTTTAGAGAAAGTGAAAGATATTATTATGAGCTCAACTCTACCTAGTGGAAGGTAGAACAATGTTAATTAAGTATTTATAGTCTTACATAACTCGCCACACTTTGGCTTATCCACAACAGAAACCGAATCTCAAACACTTTCATGTGGATCTTTGCATACATGACTTTGGGTAAAGACCCGTATTGTCCTCCACGGTGTTACTTAACTAAATTACTACTTAACTTAAAAGAACTAAGACTAACACAAAGTAGCATATAGATGTAATTCTAGAGAGAAAGTTAGAGGTTTAGGGAACTTAGTGAGAGAAATTGAAAGATATTATTATATACTTGGAAGGTAGAGAGTATTTATAGTCTTACATAACTCGCCACACTATGGGTCGTGGATCGCATACAGGTGGTAAAGACCCGTCTGCCCTCCACGGTGTTACTTAAATAAATTACTACTTAACTTAAAAGAACTACGACTTTAACGATTACATATACTGAGGTGACCGACTCTTTAATACCGGAATTTTCTAATTCCTAACAATCTCCCTAAGGAGGTCACCTCAATAATGTACCAAAATTACATTGAATACAAATAGATATAACATTTAACAATTGATCTTGCATTCTTGATGTAGTCCTTTGCTCCTAAGCTCGTAGTCATTGATTCTTCACATTGCATGTTTGGTTATTCCAAGTGGAGGTCTTTTTCGATCCACGTGATTATAAGTTTGAGCCATCTTTGAGATCATCACCGTCAACAATCTCGACACATCCTTTGTGGTGTTGGTATTTTGTGATGTTGTGACTTTGGGACCGACATGCTCACATTCGGATCATGATATCTTCTCATCGAGTAGCGGAAGCATTTGTTGAATCATGATATTGGCGCAGCAGTAGCGTAAGCATGGAGTGAAAATATCGTAGACATTGATGCACTTATCATGATTTCTTTTGAGATGAATGTGTAGTGTGAGCATGCGGCTATGGATTGACCGCTTCATTCGATCACCGCAAACGTCGGGTGTACCAGATACAACAGATTAGCAATAAATCGCACAAAAGTGTCTTTGATCACTTTTGTTGAATTGAGGTACACGCCCACTTGCCTCGCTGATCAAGATAAATACCGCCTGTGATCGTGTAGGATTCCTAAGAATCTCCTTGATGTGGTTTCGCAATGTTCTAGCTGTTCTCAAACCGAACATCTCAAAGAAGACAACACGGAGTGAGTGAACCAAATAATTTTAAGTTCACCGATTGATGAAAAGAGATTTGAAAACAATCGTATTGCTCAATAGAAATTGTTTTGCAATACAACGAAGGTTTTATTGAAAATCAATTATCAATCATAAAAATACCTTTTGGTTTGAAAATGAGTACACAAATCGATGTGCTAAAGAAAAGAGTTTTAAGCACAAAGACCGGTTTTTCAAAGGTATCCGTCAATCCATAACTCGAACCGTGTTTGATTCAAGAGATTGAATCGCCCCATTGTTTCTGCTCGGTTGTCACATGGTTGATCTATATAATAGATCTCACACGCCACCTACCAGAGCTTGTTTGATGTTGGCTCCAAGGCTTTCCATCTTCATTGTGAATATGTAAACACATCACTTAGATGTTCCGCAATACCACAAGGATAATGCGAGGACTCAAGATATAATCTCTTCCACATTGTGTGAAAGAGAGTCTTCATTGAAAGTGTCCTAATGAGATTTATTGATGATCTCGTGGCTCTAGACTCAATTTGTGCATATTTGGATCCCGTAACGGAGACTAGGAGAGGTCTCCTTCTTCAATATCAACAATCTCTAAGAGAAAGTCGATAGATAATGTCGGTTCCCGTGAGAATGAAACAAGTCCTTTAAGAGGAACTTGAGTGGTTTGGAAAGTTGAAGTGCAAGCGCCACCGGGTCCATGACGCCTTGTCTTCAATACCGATGTTACCATCAAGAGTATATGAATTGAACCCGGTTTCGCCCTAAGGTTGAATTAATGGAGGGCTATTTGTTTTCACCCTATTCTCATTCAATTCTTTTAATTCTTCAACCCTTCAAGCTTACCGAGACTTCATAGCTAGAACCTTGTTGGGTTTATTCCAAGACTAGCTCGCCTTAGTCCGCACTCTTCCCTTATCTCATTTTTCTCCTTTTATCATTATACCTAAGGACTTCTACACTAACTAGTGGATTGTCCTCGGTAGATCCCTCCGGCTCGGCGGATCATGGGAACCAATACCTAACCTTATCATCTTTATATCACCGTACATAAAGTAAAGTTGGTCGGTCAATTTGGTATTGTTCATCCGCCATTGGATCCAATTGAAAACCATTTGAAAATCAATTCGATACTTGTGATATATTATCAAAGCATTTTGTACCTAAATTGTTTTTGATATTTTTAGAACGAGAACTCCCTCAACATGTGCATCAAGTATTTGAAAATATTTTGCACACGGAGGCAAGAGAAAGAATTAACTTCTTTGATTACCATTTTCTAAAGATATCAACATCACTTCCCATATCAAATCAAGTAGATATAGCATTTCCGGAAGGATGAGGTTTCCATAAATTCGCTCCCCTCAATATGTGCCTCGAGGTTAGAAAAGAGTTTTGCACATACTAGAGGAACCCGCACATTGGGATGAATGATCACGTTTCAAATCAAAGGTTTAAGATAGATGCTCCCTCAACATGTGCATTGAAAATTTGAAATCGTTTGTCACATGTGGAAAGGACAAGATGTACATTTTGTGAAACCATTTACCGAATTATCGCTTTAAATCCAATTTAAATCACACATTCTCCCCGATCACAATTATCAAAACATTTGAGATTTGTGATCTCGTATAGATTTAAATTGATTTTGAAAGCTTTTAAGGAGAATTGTGACATGATTGTGAAAGCGTTTGAACCGATAAGGATCGGATTTTAAGACTTTAAACTCCATTTATAAAACATGCATGTATATCTTTTGAAAACAATTTAATGCCAAATAACTTTTTAATTTAATTGAAATCATTCTCCCTCAATCAATGACATAGGTTGTTGATTGAGAGATAGAGATTTTGACAAATAAGTCCCGATGATTATCAAAATAGAGATTGAGTTATTTTTCAAAGCATTTAGTTTTCAAAGCAGATAGGAGTTTATAGAATCGAGCATAGAATTTGAAAACATGGTAAAACATGGCTCGTTCTTTCTTTAAAACCGGTTATTGCTCGAAAATGACAATAAACCATTTTCTTTCTCCAAAAAAAAAATATTTTGATTTTTTTTTTTTTTTTTTTTTAAATATTCGAACAACATCTAAAGTCCCGTGTCATTCTTTGAATGACAGCACAAAGACCGTAGATATAATCGAACCAAAAGAAACGAGACAAAATGACAATATTTTTTTTTTAAGATTTTTCGAATTTTTCAAATTTTTATGGATTTTGAAAGTTTTATATTTTTGTATTTTGTTTTTCAAAATTATTTACAAGAGATAGATGAAGATAGACCTTTACTCCTCGCCTTCCTCCCAAGACGTTTGAGAGTTTCGTTGAAGGCTTTTCAAACCAAGACGTGGAAGAATAAACTCAAAACGTTCTCTTGGAAGAGCTTTGGTGAAGATGTCCGCTAACCGATATTCGGACTTCACAAAATATAGTTCCACCACACCTTTTTCCACTTGTTCCCGATGAAATGATGTCGAATGTCGATATGCTTAGCTCTTGAGTGTTGAACGTTGTTGCATGAGAGAGCAATAGCACTTTTATTATCACAAGATGAGGGATTTTGTTGAATTCAAAGCCATAGTCGATAATTGAGATCTCATCCATAAGATTTGAGCACAACAAGATGACATGGCTATGTATTCACCTCAGTAGAGGAAATAGAAGTACTCATTTGCTTCTTTGAAGACCACTCACAAGCTTATCACCCAAAACCGAGCACCTCCGCACGCATTTCGACGTGTATCTTGACAACTCGCATGATCGGCATCTCGTGATAGGCCGTTAGTGACATACCGTGTCCTTCTGTACCATAGTCCCATATTGATGGTTCCTTGAGATACCGAAGACCCGCTTAATCGCTTCAAGGTGCTTTTTAGTAGGCTTAGCTCGGTATCTAGCACACATGCACACAGAGAACAAGATGTCCGGTCTACTAGCAAGTGAGATACATCGTGATCCAATCATACTCCGATATTTCGTTTGGTCAATCATGATCCCGAGAGGTCCTCATCTAGTTTGGTTCGGTCAATCATGGGGTGTCAACAGGTCACTTGAATCAAATCCAAATTTCTTTAAAATCTCTGTTGCATATTTAGATTGATTTATGAAAATGCCTCCGGACTTTGAGAAATTTGTAATCCCAAGAAAATGACATTTGTCCCATCATTGACATTTGAAACTTTGAACTCATTTCATTTGAAAACGATCACATTCCATTGGGTCACCGAGGCAAAATAATATCATCAACATAAATTTGAACATGAATCAAATGTTTGCTCGACTTCGGTGAACAATGTAGGATCAATCGCTCCTTTGATGAATCCGGTTGATAGAAGAAACTTTGATGATGTATCATACCATGCCCTCGAGCTTGCTTTAAACCGTAAAGAGCCTTCTTCAAACGATAAACGTGAGTAGGATGCTCTTGGTTCACAAATCCTTCAGTTACCGACGAGACGACTTCTTTAAGATCTCCGCTTAGAAATGCCGTCTTTACATCCATCCGATAAACTACCATGTTCTTACTAGCAAGATTAGCCGTAAAGATTCGATTGCCTCGATTCGAGCAACTGGAGCAAAAGATTCTTCAAAGTCTATACCTCCTCTTGACGATATCCTTTAGCAACTAATCGAGCCTTGTTCTTCAACACATCACCATGCTCATCAAGTTTTACTTTGAAGATCCATTTTAGAGCTATAATCATAGCACGCCTGGAGTGTACTAACTCCCATACATCAAGACGATCAAACTCATGAATTTCATCTTGCATAGCATTGAACCACTATCTTCATTCATAGCGCTTTAACATCTTTTGGTTCGATCTTAGATAGTACGGAGTTGAAGAAGCACCATAAGGCATCGGTTACGAGTTGCTTCCGGGTTGATACAGACGAGAGGATTTCCAATGATGTTGTCTAATGGATGATCGTGAGTCCATTTTCTCGAGGTGTTCATGTGGCATTTGTTGAGGAACCGAGGTAGCCGAGTCGTTGTCTCCTCAAGAAGATGGTTCGATGATGATTCAGAGTAGCAAATATGTTTTCAAATGGAGCATCTTGTGGAGTCGCAAAGGATTAACTTCATCATTGATGCGTAAACATTTCCATGATGTACATTCAAGAATGATGATTTGTTGATGAGATCAAGGATCAAGAAGCAGTGCTTCTTGACTTACGATATTGAGTCCGATGGATTGACTTCATTCATCGGAATATGAGCATCCTCTGTTGTGGATCAAGACCTCATTAGTAGTAGACTCATACAGTTCATCAAACATGGGATCAAACAATTTCTTTACATCATCTTCGATGGAGGTACATATGGAGTTTCTTGAGAGGAATTTGGAACAAGGGATGAACCAATAGGACTGCTTTTGAAGTGCGGGTCCCGAGTGGAGTGTCCAGAGCCATTTGACCGGTCACCATCAAACGTAACGTGAATTGTTTCCATGATATTTCGGGTTCTTTTGTTGTAGATTCGGTATCCCTTTTGTTTGATGCATATCCTACAAGTACTCCAATGTCGCCTTTAGCCCTAAGTTTGCCCAAGTCTTGACCTCATTAGTTGGATAACACAAGGAACCAAACACACGAAGGAAAGATAGATTAGGTTTTCTGTTGTGGACAAGTTCATATGGAGTTTTTCCATGAATGGTGTGAATCGGGAACGATTTTGTGTGTAGCATGCAATGGCGATTGCTTCGCACGAGAGAAACATTGGAACCTTTGAGTAGATCAAGATTGTTCTAGCAGCTTCAACAAGAGTACGATTTGCCTTTCAACTACACCGCTCATGTGGGGTTCGTGGAACACTTCTTTGATGGTCGATTCCAACGCTTTCATAGAATTCACTAAGTTGTTTGTTGACAAACTCGGCCCATTGTCTGCTCGATAATTCGACGGTTTTGTTTAGTCGAACTCGCATTTGCTTGATGAGTTTGATGATGATATCGTGAGTTTCATCCTTTGTCCTTAAGAACTTGACCCTGTGAATATAGAGTAATCATCAACCACAACTAACACATATTTCTTCCCAAAGATGTTCTCGCACCTCATTGGTCCACATAAATCCATATGAATCATATGAAGAACTTCGTGATGAGTTAGTAGGTTTGGGTTTATGGGCATACTTCTTGCTTTTTCCCAATTGACATGTCGAACAAAGATGATCCTTTTCATACTTTAGTCTAGGTAAACCTACAACTAAGTCCTTTCGGAAAGATCGTTGATGGTGCCAAGTTCAAGTGATTGAGACGACGATGCCATAACCATGACTTTGTTTTGAAGCCTTTGATAACAAGCAGATTGGTGAAGCTCTCATCATGTCATCGATAGAGATAGTGTAAAGGTTTGAGCCACGAGTTCCTTTCAACAATTCCTTACCATTAAGATCTCTAACGAAGGTGTATGTTTTCAAGGCTACTTAGATCGTAATCACGAATTGACCAACAGAGAATGATTATGACCTAAACCTTCCACATAATACACTCGGAGATGACACTATCACCAACAACATAATCTCCATAACCCATAATAGCACCGAAATGATCATTACCGAATCTAATAGTCCCGATGAATTTGCTCACGGTTCATGAGCCGTGACCGGTCTCCAAATATATGCTTGGAACAACTGAGTCCGTGTACCACGTAATCGATTTGAACGATCCGCAGTTGAACACGCATAAGAATGGATAATCGATAATTGGGATCCCCATGCAAGAATGGGTTCCATTTGGTTAGTTGCAACAGTTGGAACACCCACATCGTAAATAGAAGCATTCATATCGAGATAGTGAGGTAATGGAATCATTGTGAATAGATGCAATACTAGTGTCTCAGATTAGCCTGCTTACTGTGTGACCACTTCTTAAGGGAATAGTTCTACCAAGAGGCATCCATTTTCTAGTGGGCATTATCCGATTAGTCTTATGACCAACATGTATCCAATAAAAGCCTATTCTCATGAATGTTCTTCCTGTGGGTTTCATTGTTTTCTAACTCTCTTCGCTTTTGCCTTTTAGCCTTTTTAGCATGAATATTAGCATTAACAAAATTAATCGGACAATTAACATCATTAGCGTAACATTAACATCACATCCATGATTAGAAATGAATTCACACAATCATCGACAAGGTTTGCAAATAGTATCGAATTCAATTAATTACAAGACGCCTATGGCAAATACTAGAATCAACACGATTCGCTTTATTCGATTCAAACTTAAGGTTCCTAGATTGTTCTTCTACTCTTTTCCAAAGGCACATTCTTAGCTTCATGAGGTCCTATCATTCCTTGTATTGTCTTGAGACTTTGACCGCTCCCTTTAATGTCACCGACACTCTGTAGAGGAATGGGAACATTAGTTTGTTTTACTACTCTTTGCACCACTGCTTAGATGTGCCGATCCGAACTACATGCAGTGCACTAAGGTTCACTTTCTTAAAGCTAGATGTACTAAGATTAGTACTCCTAGAAGGCACATTTGAGTTCTCTTCCTAGCATTGACATATCTAGAATCGAACTACTCAAGGGTACACTACGGCTCTTATTCAAAACATTGGGAATCGAGTGCATATCATTTTGGCTTTAGGCATTGAGCATGGAATCAAAGGGTTAACTCTCTCACCTAATGTCTTTGGGCATATAGTGATCAAGCATTCTAAGATTTCTTGAGATCGTTTGGCATATGAGCATGCATGTCCAATTGCATTATCATGAGGTTTCTCTAGCTTATCCTCTTCAACAATCTCACGCAGCATTCTAAGCAATCCTTAAGGGATGAGAAATATGTTTGAATGGCAAGTTTGTTGTTCCTTAGGTGAGGGGACATATGTCACGAGATAAAGCGATTTATTACCCGAGTGAACTTTAGATACAACATTCTCCCATTGATCATTGGCATTTTCCTTTTACCCGACTCCTCGATTCTCAATTTCCTTTTGCAATGAAGTTATTTGTTCGTTGTTTTGTTACGAGTGACTTTAATTGATTCAAACAACTCATTGAAGTGACGTTTAACCTTTTCATTTTCTTCTAGAAAACTTTCGCTTTCCTTTTGTAAAGCATTTACTAGGTTTTGAAGATGAAACGTTTGAGAATTCGAGAATCTAAAGGAGGAGGCATTTGGGAGCCCGTCATATTGTTTGTTTGACCCTTTAATTGAGAGATTTGGGCTTTCAACTTTTCGATCGTGTTGCATCGAGCTTGGATTTGTTCATCACGCTTGTTAATTTGAAAAATCGCATCAAACTCGAGCATCTCAAGATGTCTTGACATTTGAAGTTTTGACATTTTCTTTAAGATGTTGATATTTTAGTTGTAAATTAAAATGTTCAACTTCTAGTTTAGAAAAATGTTTAACTAAATTGTCGTGATCATCCAGTTCAATTTTCTCGCTTAGTTTAGAATTAGTTTGTTCAAGCTCAATGACTCGATCATGGGAGACTTTCAGTACACAGATAGTTCATGAAATTTGGAAGCATTAATAGAGCAATTTGAAGCGTTGAAAAGACATCTTGAGCAACACATTCAAGAATAAGATTCTCATTCAATGTATGCGTGTTCTTCCTCTCAATTTCATTATATTTTAGTGCACGCTCATAGTCACTAATTTCAACTATTATTGCATCAAATTCCTTTTCCATTCCCTTAATGTCTGCTTTCTATCCCTTTTAAGACTCTCAAAGTGATTCTTTAGAAGTTTAAAGAAAGGCATGACCTCGCTAAATAACATTCTTTCATTTGTTCAAAACCCTTTCTCCTTCGCTTATGCCAGCTGGTGTGATCCTTTTCTTGCAAGTTTTCTCAAAATCAACAAATAGTTGAAAAATAACGTATTGGCTAATTAAGGTCTTGCTTTTAGTGGCAATTGTTCTAGGAACAAGATGCATTGGTGTGTTAGGAGGATACACAGCTGTTTCTAGGCATTTTCCAAAGGGAGGGTTTGTTATCGCAATATTTTCACTTTTCGCTTATCTAAATCCATTTTCCGTAAGACTTGTTCTGGAGTCAACAATGTCTCGAGTCTTGAACTTGTTCAAGGAAATCCGCTTTTCCTTCTTGTAGTCATGGGGAGTGATAATTACTTTCTTCTCTTTGCACTTAGGATCATTTAGTTTCTTATTCATCTTCTCCCTAGTTACTTCATCTAATTTCTTGTCATCCTCAAGGCACTCAACGCAACTAGGTTTTTGTCTAGGTTTAAGAATCTCATTTCCATCATAGATAACACTTTGAGTCGCTTTTGCTATCTTTCCATACTCGTGGTTGGGTTTATCTATAATGGGAACACTATGCTTATCGCTAGAACTCTATGCTTAGTGATCATGTGAGCAATCGAATGGTGTTTCCTTGCATGTACAACTTATTTTCAAGTTTGTTTTTCAAAGTTTTCGATTAGAAAATCTCTCAAGAGCTTTGATTCTTTTGCATTAAATTCTTGCTTAAGCATTTTCACATTTTCTTGAAGTTCTTGTTTTGCTTAGTCGTTTTAGAAAGTTTTTCTTGCAAAGAATTTAATTCTTGTTTCAATACTTCTTCTCTAAAATTACTTTTTCTAATTATCGCACGCACTTGGTCATCCATTTCGCTCACGAGTGGTCAACTCAAATTTAGCGTTGTTCATAAATAGCAACACGCTCTTTATAGGCATTTAGTTCGTAAATTATGGAATCATCGGGAGCACATGCGGTGTATTCATCAAAGACATAGTCATTGTTGATCGCAGAAGATGCATCACTTGGTACAACTTCACTTTCACTTTGTTTCACGTATTGATCGTATGGGACAATATTGATATTACCCATATTTTCAATATTTGATTCAATAGTTTCGCTTGGTTGTACTTTGTCATGCATCCGCTGCACATCAAGATCATCGTATAGCTTTAATACCTCGAGATGAGCTTGTCCTTGGATGGGCCACCATGGTGAAGAAGAGATCTTGGGAGAAACCATTGGAGAGATGCTAGCCATAAAGATTGTGTGTGCAGAGGTCCATCATCTACATCGTAGTCGTATGCATCACGTCGGCGACTTGAAAGGCGTTCGATGATTGTGACCTATCTCCGAATAGTCGCTCATCCACATCTCGCATCATAGGTCTTGGCATTACCCTCAAGAAGAAATGCAATTCCTCTTCATCCAATGCAAGACCATTGTCCCGAGCTTGTGCCAAGAACATCTTATCTCTCAAGTAATCAAGACTCGTGGACGCTTTGGAGATGTGCGCCTTGCAATGTGTCCTCACCACCACGCTTATAGCATTTGGTCGGCTTAGCTTGACCTTGGTTACCATTCCTTCCTCGATTTCGATTGCCACCATAGCCTCTCCTCGCTTCACCTCTTCTTTGATCATACTGTCTTTCCCGAGTGGTTGCCCCATAATTTTCCCATCTCTTATCAAAGAGTGGTTGTGAAGATTGAGGCGGTTCGGATCTCATTATGTGTGTGAAGTTTGTTGGTGTGAGGTGAAAGTGTCCTGTTCTCTTTAACCATGAGTGTTAGTTGAGTGATGAAATGTTCCATGACAAGATTTGCATCAGTTGCTTGAACCTTGGATCGAAATGGGTTTGTGATTATCATAATTCATGGGTGCAACTTGAGAAGCATTGTTGAAGTCCCATCATTTGTGAAGAAGGCGGTTGAATCATTTGTAGATCTTGTGTCTCCCCGACCTTTGAACCGATCAAGAATCCTCTTTTCAAACATGGCATGTCTCTCATTTTGAAGGAGGAAGGCATAGAGTTGCTCATAGTTTGTATCCTTCAATCCTTTAGTGAGTTTCACAGAGGTGACAAACTTGTGCCATTCGGGATTCATATTGTTTACAAATTTAGAGTTCAACCGAATGTTAGGCATAGTCATCTTGATGTTTCTCATGTCATTCACCAACTTATGAAATCTCACATAGTACTCATAGACACTCTCATCCGGTTTCATCTTGAAGTGCTCAAATTGTCATAGAGTTGGGATTCTCTGCCTTCCATAGTTAGTTTCGAACCCGAGAGAAGCATCTTAACGTTATCCCAAACGACCTTTGCTTGATGTTATGATTGATCACTTGTAGATGTCTTTAGGAAGACCTTGAAGAACAATGTTTGAGGCCCCGATATCTCGCATCAAATCTCTTTTCTCCTTATCATCAAGCTCATCATACATCTTAGGTCCGTCCATTCCGTAAATAGAGTACCATCTTCATTAGTATCAAGTATGTCTCTAGTCGTTTCAACTCGATATGGTCCTTCATCAATGGATTTGAGAATATTGACACCATTTTCCTTTCCAAGGCAATACAATCGATTCGTTGAGCCCAAGAATCGTAGTCGGCTCATCAAGCATGGGTGGACGAGTATCGATCCATTGCTTGTACATCCTCGACAAAATGGAGATGATGTAGGGACGTTGGTAGACATGTTATCGATTATACGGATTTTATAACTCTATGATTAAACCGGAAATAGATTCTTTCACGGATTTTACTAAATCAAGAGAAAACCGTAAACAATCCCTCAAGTCGCTAGATGGTAATGCACTAAGTCGCTAGAGACAAATGCACTAAGTCGCTACCAATTAACTCGCTAGAAAGCCAAGTCGCTAGAAACCCAAGTCGCTAATCGGAAAAGCAAGTCGCTAAGTAGTAACTCACATGCACCAAGTCGCTAACCAAATTTTGGCAAGAATTGCCACACAAGTCGCTAGAGACACAAGTTGCTAAAGAGCAACTCACATCGACCAAGTCGCTACCATTAAGTCGCTACCGTAGTGGAGAGTCCACTACTTGTACTTTAACTCGCTAGCTCTAACTCGCTAGCTTTAACACCGTAAGTCGCTACAAAAGTCGTGAAGCAAGTCGCTACCAAGAAACTATTCCGAGAGCTAAGTCGCTAGCTTGAGAAACCAAATAAACTTCACTTTTCAATCCAAAACAACCCAACCAAGATGATTCAAGCTTACCAAATGAAAACCTAAACACTTTTGATGATTCTAAACATAAAAGTACCAACAAAATTCAAACTTTAACACAAGAGATCAACCAAATGATGCAAAACCACTAAACTTTTTCAAACTCAAAACCACCTAAAACCACTATAAATCCAAAGATGTGCAAGATATGATCTAACCATGGCTCTTGATACCAATTGTAAGTTATAACTTTTCACATGCACATCAAACCATAACACAAAGTAGCATATAGATGTAATTCTAGAGAGAAAGTTAGAGGTTTAGGGAACTTAGTGAGAGAAAGTGAAAGATATTATTATGAGCTCCAACTCTACCTTGGAAGGTAGAGAGTATTTATAGTCTTACATAACTCGCCACACTATGGGTCGTGGATCGTGCATACAGGTGGGTAAAGACCCGTCTGTCCTCCACGGTGTTACTTAACTAAATTACTACTTAACTTAAAAGAACTACGACTCACGAGCTTAACGATTACATATACTTGAGGTGACCGACTCTTTAATACCGGAATTTCTAATTCCTAACATTACGTAAACGAGCATAATAGTAGAACCTGTCACAACTTAAACTTCCTCAAACCCCATCATCACCGAACTAACTTACTCGTCAACAAATGGAAACACTATTTGCTCATTTGTTTAGTGATGACATTGATAAGTATATCCGTTGTTTCACGCTCAAGATCATACTCTTATACGATACATTACAACAACATTGCGAAGCACCACCAGTTGACTCTACAACAACAGTTGAACAAACCGCTTCCAACGACGAACCGACACCGATGATGCTTAATAAGTACCCCACTGCGATTTTGATCCAAATGCATTCTTTAACCCATTTGCCAATAACACCGATGTCGCGGAATCATCAACAAACCATTTGAATCTTCAAAATCGCATAATGTATATCAACATCAACCTCTACACATCGTTGGACAAAAGACCATCCTTTAGAGAACATTATTGGCAACCCAAATCAACCAAATATTACGAAACAACGTCTTCACACAGATGGTGAACATTGCATTTATGCTCTCACCGTCTCGCTAACTGAGCCTAAAAACATTAAAGACGCAATGACAAAAGACAACTGGATTGAATCCATGCAAGAAGAACTTAACATGTAAAACCCACATTTTCGAACACGATGAAATACCCAAAATACCCCTTTAATTTCGAACTTATTAAAGACGTTAATTATTAAAATATTTCGTTACGGCTATAACTTAATTATCTAAACCATTATTATCCGAAACAAATAAAAGTAATACGGAATAAAACCTATGCTAAAATAATTTATACACGTTTATTTTGGTGTCACACGTTTTCTTTTTAAATTGTCCCTAGCCGATTACAAAGTATAGTGCACAAATGTATCGAGTTGTGAATAGAGGCCATGTTCATGATTGACGATTTTGGCATGTCTCCATTTATTTTCCTTGATTTGAGGCACTTCAATTTTGTTCACCCTTTACTCGGACACAATAAAGTACCATATATCTCTTTGTCACACTTTCACAAAATCACAAAGATTCAAAACCCTAGCACCTACCTCAAAACTCACTACCGCCATTTATTTTTCTCGCTCCACTTTTATTCGATCAAGGAAGGCAACAAAGGATTCCATTCATGATCTTGGGAAGGCTCGTGATCGTGAGTTTGTGGTTGGAACCGTGCGTGGTCAAGCGACCATTATGCATCTCTTGTCCGAGTTTCTTTCTTGCAATCACGCCACAAGGGTAACCCTTTCGACTTAGTTAATTATTCCTTGATTGCTTATTTTCTTTCCTTCAAATGTATGCATGAATCGCCTAGAGTGTATGAATAATTGAATATTTACGTCGCATGAAATAACAAGAATAACGTGATAAGAACTCGTGCATTCGCAACATTTTTGTTCCGTTTTGATCGTCCCATGATTGTTATAAGTCGACCCATGTTTATCTATCTTTAGTCGACAAAATGTACACCTAACAGGCCCTAAATATCTAATATAAATGGTCACATTGGAACTTGTTGGTCTCGGTATGAAACTGTATGATATAATAATCCTATGCGCATGTTGAAGCTTTGGTTTGTGTCTTGCATGTATGGTTGTTAACACTATGCATGAATATCACTTTATAAAATATGTCATATAGTAATATGCGCTTGTGTGAATATCATATGAAAGACTTGAATACAATACACTATGCATGAATATCATACTAAAGACTTGAACATGCATGTGATAGACTAGATCGATAGAGGCATACACGCTGGTGTTAGACATCAGTAATCAAATTTGATATAATGCATGAATCTTGCTAGACTTAATGGGATTACATGTGAAAATGAAGACTATAAAAATTGAATATGTATGAATTGTGTCATGTGGGGTAACTTCAAGGGTGCTCGCGGGATTAACGGATAAGAAACCTGCTTATTTTGGAAACCGGCCTAAAATAGAAAGTTACTAAAAGTGAAAACCTGCTAAAAATGGAAAGCCGTCTAAAATAAGAAATCGGATCTTAATTAGCGTTATTTAATTCATAGGTTATGGACGGCGGGATTGATTCATCGTGTGACCTTACTTTCCTATTTTTCTTGCTTGAATGAGGTACATATATTCTATCCCTTTCGGTAGGGATTACCCCGACTTTTCGATCCTTGACTTTACTTCACGTATGATATTCCTTTGCTATGATCGATGAGTGTCTAAATACTCATCATTTTGTACAATCTAAATGCATCCGCAAAATCATCGAAAACACTCTTATTATGTATGGTAAATGCATTAAAATGATGAAAATATCACAAACAAGTGTTTTATGTGTTTTAAATGCAAAAATATCAAAATCGTTACTTCATACTATCGATGAAAAATGATTCAAGTTTGCAAAATTGGCGCGTATTTAGTCCCCAAGTTTCAAAAGTTGTCAAAACAGTGCCCTGTAAATCAAAATATGTCCCCAAGAATTTTATCATTCAAGGTCCCTGAAATATTCTAAGTTGTTAAAATGGTCCTTGAATGATTCTTTGGTCAAATGGCGAAAAGGTCCCTAATCTTTGAAAAATGTCAAAAATAGTCCTTGGATATCTAAAAATGGAATTTTATGCAAAAGTGGTCCTTGCACTATCAAAGTTTGTCAAGTTTGGTCCTTGTGATAAGTTTGGAAAAGTGGCATGTTCAGTCCTTTATCTTTGGTCAAATTGCAACAATGGTCCTTGTGATACTACTAAACCAAACCGGACCCTTTGTAATATATCAAGCCCAATCCAACCCAACTGCTGAGCCCAACACAAGCCCAACCCACACACCCTTGGACCTTGACCCTTGAGCTCTTGACCCTTGAGCTAGTCCAAAACATTTTGACCCCTGCCATTACCCATTTTGACCCTCCCTCTCTTATTAATACCAACGGTCAAAGAAGTCAAACCGCTACTGTTCATCCTCCTCACAGAAAACGCGCCAAACCAGATACCATGGTAGTTTTCCTTGATTTGCTCTATCCACCCCTTCCACCTGTCTTCCAACTTGTATACCTTGTCCCCCTTCACCTCCACTAACACCCAAAAGCTTTAATTGATTGAAACCTGCTAAGAGACTTTTGGCGCCAAAATTACACTTGGATGGTTATGATGATTTTTGAAGATCCAATGGCTCAGATGAGGTGGGATACAATCAGAGGTCGACATAGAGTCACAAAAGTCTATAAAGGAGGGTTGAGAAGCAATGTATCAAGGCATCTAGTGTAATTTTATTTATGCATGTCGTTTTAGTCTAATTTTAAATTCCGATGTATCTTTAATCTTTTAAACTTTGTATTTCAAGTATTCGATGTATAATAAATCTTTGCAACCATCAATTTCGGTTCTAAGACTTGTTTTCGGTTTATGCAATTTCATGTTCAAAAATCTCAAAAGGTTTGAATGTTGTTTGTAGGTGTTATCTTGGGTGAGTAAGCACATATAAGCTCCCGTAAAGCTTATTAAAGCTTTTAGTAACATTAAAATTCAGTTTAGAATCAAAAGGAAAATTCACCAAAATATCAAATAAATAGTTTAAAATTCAAAATCCATGGAAATGGTGATCAAAGTTGGAGCGAGGTGAATTTTGGATGGCCTTGGTATAGAGCTTCTTGGGAAGCCATAGGAAGTGGTCTTTTGATCTTGGTTCGTGATTTCGGTTGGATAGCCACTTGTAAGCATTTTGATCATTTTGGCATTTCACTTTGTTTGAATTGATAAATAGCTTGAATTTTTGTTTCTTCATGTTTATTAGTTCTAGTTAAGTAAAATTAACCATTAAAAGCAGTTGTTTGTTCTTTTAAATTTGTAGTTAGCAAAATCTTATTTTAACAGTTTAAAGTGCATTATTGTCATTTCTTAGTTTCTTGTTGTTAGTATTGTTGTTTAATACTTCATTAGTCCTAATAAATGATATTATAAGGTTTGAAATCGTTCCATGGTTTTAAGTTGAGTTTTGCTTTGAAAATCACCAAATCGGTCATATAAAGGTTTGTTTGGATTTGTGAAGTTAAAGCGTGTTAGAGGTTGTTTGAGTTGTTGTTTGTGTTTGTTTCTGTCACACTTGGTCATAATAGTTCATGTAAACAAGAAAAATAAGTACTTATTTAAGCAAAAGTCAAAATAACCTTTGATCCTATCTTGTTAGCTAACTGTTGGAATTTCATGATCATTGATCTTGTTTTCATGTTTACAAGTTGTTATCATTGATCAAATCGGTCTTATTTCACCTTAAAACAACATAATCGAGTAAGTAGTAGTGATTCAAAGTTCATCTTAGTCAACATATTAGTGTAAGTTAAAAGTCAAATTTGCATTTGGTCGTTTTGAATTAAATAGACAATTTTAGTGTGTGTTTAATATTGAGTTTTAGCTTAAAATCTTTTGGGGTATTAAAGTTTAGTTGCTTAACTTAATTAGAAAATACTAGTTCACCTTTAATCGACTTTTTAATAGCTTATTTTCTATCTTCTTTTGAGTACACATTTCAAAAGTCTGTGCACGTTGAGCAAGCTCATTTTGATAAGCTCACAAATAGCTTATTAGTTGGCCAAACTTGTGATCCTTGGTTCTTTGGAAAGCCAACCTAGCCATCTTGAGGTCTCAAGCTTAGTTTTCCACTTTTAGCTTGTTTGGTAGGTCGCAATAAGCCTCAACTTTGTCCCATTTCATCCATTTTCGACTATAAGATCATAAGTGCTTATTTGCTTTTTAGTAGCTTTTCGGTATGCTTGATTGTGTTTTTAGCTTCATTTGAGTAGCATTAGCTTATTTGCATCTTATTTCTACCTTTGTTTCCAATTTATAAGCTTATTTGAGCTTAATTCATCAAATAAGCTCATAAAGGCCACTATTGAGCTTTTTAGCTCACAAACGACTTATTTTTAGTTGTAAAATTTTGTCTTTATAAAGTTTCATATTTTAAGTAGTTAAATAGTTTTCAAAAGAAAAACCGAAAAACAATCATTTTAAATATAGTGATAGCGTTTATTTAATAGATTTTAGCTTTTGATTTTTCTTTTCACTTATTATTAAGCAAATTATGTTTTTATATTTTCTTAGTTTTCTGTCACCTTAAGTTATTTTTAGAAAAGTTTCATAATTTTCCTAATCATTTAGTATTTATTATAATTTTAAATAGTTAAAAGTATTAAATAATTAGTAATAAATAATTAAAAAGCATAAAAATATCTTTTCGTTTTAAAATTAGTTTTATAATATTCTAGATTTTTCTAAGTTAAAATTTTATTTTTCCAGGTTAATTTTGTATTTTCTAGTATTTAAGTGTATTTTAAATAGTAATTAATTAGTAATAAATAGATAAAAGTGTAAAAATATATTTTTAGTTTTAAAATAAGTTTTATAATATTTTAGATTTTTCTGAATCATAATTTTATTTTTCTAGTTTTATTTCATATTTTATCCTATTTTAGAGTATTATTAAATAGTTTAAAATAGTTTTAATTAATAATAATTAAATAAATAGTTGTAAAAATAATTTTCTTTTTCTAATAATTTTCTTTTATTTTTAGGATTCCAAAAATGTCATTTTCATATTTTTAGGTCTTTTATTTCTTAGATCTCACTTTTATTTTATACGTTTACGTAGTTTTTAAACGTACGTATTTACGTTTCTTTAATCTGATTGTTGTGTTTCCAATTCTGTTTCCAAATACATTCCAATCAATCAAGAGTGTAATCATCCAATCCAAATCCTTACCGATCACTATCCTTAGTGATCATTCTATCTCTGAAAAGTTTTGATACACCATTGAGTCTCGTGGGACTTAACGACCCGGAATTCATTATATTCTCCGATCTTCATTGCATTGGTTTCGAGCGGTTTAAGTTTGTTACGGTTAGCCATTCACAAGTGGCTAGCTTGAGTGATTAAACTTGACGGTTCGGACCCAACCAAATTTTGGCGCCATTGCACGGGAGGCTTTAGCGTGTGTTAAACCTTTTCGAGACCCATTCTTGCACATATACCATCTTTTGTATAAAGTTTTTGTAAAGTTATCAAAATCTCAAAAGTTCATTAACACTTTTCCTAAAGTGTTAACAAACCAAACAAAATATAAAACAACAAAACAATCGTAACGTTTTCTAGCTTGTATTTTCTTTAAGGTGATTCTTAAAGAGATACGATTTGGTTAAACGAGACGATACCAAAAATATTGTCCAAAAGTTTTTAACCCTTTGCACAAATCTATACCTACGTCTTTTCGGTGGTACTTAATATATACATAAAAATCAACCACCGCAAATCAAGGCAAGACACCTACTAAGCGGGGTGTGACCATAATAAGTTTCCGAACAATGATTTAAAACTTGCCTTTGTGTCCTTGTGATTTGGTGTACCTTTTTCAAAGAAGCCATTTCATTTGTGATTATTGGTTAAGTTCACTTGTCGTTTTGCCTCGCATTTGTTTTGGCGATTTTTATACTTAGTGCATGCGCACTCGTTCTTCCATTCTACAAGTCCACTTTTCGAGCTTGCAAATATTCCTCGTGAGCGACGAGGACGTTCGCTCCTTCACCGTGATCGAGGAACATCTACCACCACCACCCCCGTCGTAATGGCGGAAGATAAGCCCATGAATGAGCTTCTCCAAGCACCCATCGAGGGTTACGGAGATGCTATTGTTGTCCCAACCATCGTGGTCGATACCTTTGAGCTCAAAACCGGGTTGCTTAACTGTAACCCAAAGCCAATTCTATGGTTTTGAGTGGATGATCCTCATGCACACATTCGATGGTTTAACAAGATTGCATCTACCATCAAGTACAAGAATGTCCCACATGAAGCCATCAAGCTTCTTTGTTCCCATTTTCTGTAGGACAAGCCGGAATTGGCTTCGAGAAACAACCCCTCATTCTATTGAGACATGGGAAGATCTAGTCACCAAGTTCGTTAACGAGTTCTATCCTCCATCCCGAACTACAAGTCTTAAGAATGAGATAATGAAATTTTCTCGAGATTTGATGAATCATTCGGGAGGCATGGGATCGTTACAAAGAGTTGCTTCGCAAGTGTCCGCATCATGGTTTTACCGAGTTAATGCAAATGGATACTTTCTACAATGGTGCGAACCGGACTAATCAAGACTCTTTGAATGCCTCCGCGGAGGTAATTTCTGAGCAAGACCACCAAAGAAGCCTTGCAAATCATTGAGAACAAGTCTCGTGTCCGCCTTTCCGAGCAAAGACATATCAATCTCGTCTAATCTTGGACCTTCTTCTTCATCTCCGTGAGTACATCTAGCACCGATGCTAAGATTGACAAACTCACGGATATTGTTCGAGCTTTGGTTCTTGCTAACCAAAAGAAAGTGACCTTCACACGACACCATCACATGGTGAAGTGAAGAAAGTCGAGAGTTGTGTTACTTGTGGTGGCCTCATGCATACTACAATCAGATCGCCACCGATGGTAGTCCGTTTGAAGCCAATGCTCTAGCCGGTACTTCACATCGTGGAGGTAATCAATACCGTCCTCAAAATGAACCACACTACCGTGCTAACACTAATCGAGGCACCACCGGTTTTAACCGAATCATAACATGCAAAACCGAATCGAACCAACCGAGAATGAACCAAGGTTATCAAAACCAAGGTAATTTCTATCTGGACCAAATCAAGGTTTCCAACATCAAGGAACCTTAATCAAAACAATTTCAATCGAGGGAATCAATTTCATGGGAATATGAATCCTAATCAAGGAAATTTTCAAAATCAAGGCCCTAATCCTAACAATAGAGGCCGAATTTTCCTAATCCACCTCCCGCCATTGTTCCAACTGGACCATCATCGATGAGTTATTGAAGCAATTCATGAAATCCCAAGATGAAATGAACAGGTTGTTGGTCGGTCCGATCGTCGATCTAAAGAAGTCTTTAAATGATCAACCCTCGGGCTCGTGAAAACTTCCGAGCAACACGATCGCTAACCCGAGGGGCGATGCAAAAGCGATCACAACCAGAAGTGGTGTTTCATATGATGGACTTGCTATTCCTACTACCTCTTCTTCTTCTCTCCCAAAGGTAGTGGAAAGTGAACCTAGGACACACAATGGACCTTTGACTCCAATGCCTCCTCCACTAGGAGCAATGAGTCAAGTTACCAAGGATACAACGGACAAGGTGCATTTTTCAAGCCCACGGCATACAAGACACGTCCCACCTTCGGTAGTCCAACCTCAAGTTGTCCGAAACCCAAATCAAATCCAGAGTTGTTTTGAACCTCCGGTAGCTCCGTTGAAAACCCCAATCCAAATCTTCTATTCCTTACCCATCACGTTTGAATGAGCAAAGCTCATGAAAAAGCCGGTCATCAAATGGACAAATTTTTCAAATTTTCCAAGAGTTACATTTGACATAAGCTTTGCGGATGCTATCATGCCGATGCCCAAGTTTGCATCAACTCTCAAACACATGTTAAGCAATAAGGAAAAGTTGTTTGAAATGGCAAAACTCCTCGAACGAGAAGCGCTCAGATTATCTTGAAGAAGCTTCGAGAAACTTGGAGATCTGGAAAATTTCTCTTACCTTGTGTATTTCCGTGAATGGTTGAATGCTTTGCCTTAGCAGATCTTGGTGCAAGCATCAATCGATGCCTTATTCAAGATGGAAGAAACTTTCTCTTCCGAACTTACTCCTACATGCATGACTCTCGAGCTTGCAGATCGTACAATATCCCGTCCTCTTGGCATTGCCGAGGGCGTATTGAAAGTAGGAAAGTTCCATTTTCGGTGACTTCGTGGTTGTTGATTTCGATGCCGATCATCGGGTTCCTCTCATTGTTGGTCGAGGATTCACGAGAACGGGCCGTGCTCTCATTGATGTATTTGAGCAAGAAATCACATTACGTGTTGGTAATGAAGTTGTCACCTTTAACCTTGATCAAACTTCGAGGTACTCCGCAAACTATGATTACGAGTCGGTTAACCGAATAGATATCATTGATGTTGCTTCAAGAGTACTCAAGAAGTTCTTGGTTATTCTCATAATTACGTGAGTGGGGATCCCACCACATCTTCTCAACCTATCATAGCCAATTCTACTCCTTCTATCACTCCGTTTGAGGGAAGAGACTTCATCTTGGAAGAGATTGAAGCATACTTGGCTAGTGATTACATTCCATGGGAAATTGATCACGCCCAATTGACATTGAGGGGACATACTTCTCATTGAGAAGTTGCTTAATGATGATCCATCATCAACCCCTCACACTAGTGATTTAATTCAGATTAATCAAAATGAGATTAACGGAGGAGATATTCTTCTTGAGAAGTTGTTAAATCGGGACACTTCTCCTCCTCTCCTCCCGTCGAGCTTCATAACAAGGAAGTCAAGTGAGTTGAGAAAAGCGAAGAATTTCCGAGGTTGAGCTTAAGGACTTACCACCTCATCTCGAGTATGCATTTCTTGAGGGTGATGATAAATTACCCGTCATTATTGCTCGAGATTTGAGTAAAGATGAAAAATCGCTCTCATAAAGGTTTTGAAGTCACACAAGCAAGCAATTGCTTGGAAACTCTCCGACATTAAGGGTATCAACCCCGAGTTTTGTACTCATAAAATCTTGATGGAGGATGACTTCAAACCGTTAGTTCAACATCGAGAGAAGGTGAATCCAAAATCCATGATGTTATCAAACAGAGGTTATCAAACTTCTTGATGCGTGATTGATTTACCCGATCTCGAGATAGTCCTTGGGTTAGCCCAATTCATTGTGTTCCTAAAAGGGTGGCATAGCTGTTGTCACAAATGAAGATAACGAGTTAATTCCAACTCGATTGGTTACGGATGGCGTGTGTGCATTGACTATCGTAAGTTGAATGACGCCACCCGTAAAGACCATTTTCCTCTACCCTTCATGGACCAAATGCTTGAGAGATTAGCGAGGAATGAATACTATTGTTTCCTTGATGGTTTCTCGGGTTACTTTTGATTCCCATTGATCCATAGGATCAAGAGAAGACCACATTCACCGCCCATACGGAACTTTTGCCTACAAACGTATGCCTTTTGGCTTATGTAATGCTCCCGCACGTTCCAACGATGTATGATGGCCATTTTCCACGACATGATCGGAAACAATGGAGGTGTTTATGGATGACTTCTCGGTCATTGGGGACTCGTTTCAAACATGTCTCTCCCATTTAGATAAAATGCTCCAACGGTGTGAAGACACCAATCTTTGTCTAAATTGGGAGAAGAGCCACTTTATGGTCAAAGAAGGCATAGTCCTTGGCCATAAGATTTCCAAAATGGGATTGAGGTAGATAGAGCAAAAGTCGATGTTATTGCTAAATTACCTCATCCTACTACCGTCAAAGGTATTAGGAGTTTTTAGGTCATGCCGGTTTCTATCGTAGATTCATACAAGATTTTTCTAAAATCGCCTGACCTATGACCCATCTTCTTGAAAAGATGCTCCTTTTATCTTCTCACCGAGTGCATGAAGCTTTTGAAACATTAAAGAAAAAGCTTCATGAAGCACCCATTCTCGTTGCTCCCGATGGGACTTGCCTTTTGAGCTCATGTGCGATGCAAGTGATTTTGCTATCGGTGCGGTCTTAGGGCAACGAGAACTAAGCATTTTCACCTATCCACTACGCAAGTAAGACTATGATCAAGCTCAAACTCATTACACCACCACGAGAAAAAGAGCTATTAGCCGTGGTGTATGCATTTGAGAAGTTTCGCCATACTTAATCTTGACCAAATGCGTGGTGTATACGGATCACTCGGCTCTCAAATATCTCTTTGCAAAACAAGATGCAAAGCCGAGATTGCTTCGTTGGATTCTCCTCCGCAAGAATTTGATATCATTATACGTGATAAAAAGGAGCCGAGAATCTAGCTGGCGATCATCTGTCCATTAGAAAACCCTCACCAAGATGTTTTCGAGAAAAGGAAATAAATGAAACATTTCCTCTCGAGACACTCAATGCGGTTTCTTTTCGTGGAAACTCTTCTACCCCATGGTTTCTCGACCGCAAATTACCATGCGGGTAACTTCATAGTGAAAGGGATGTCGACCCAACGGAAGAACAAATTCTTCAAAGATGTTAAACATTACTCGGGACGACCCTACTTATTCAAAATATGTGCGGATCAAGTCATCCGACGGTGTGTTTATGGACAAGAAGCTATTGACATTCTCAAAGCTTGCCTTAGACCCAGGGGCCATCATAGTCCAAACTACACCGCCAAAAGGTGTTTGATTCGGGTTTTATTGGCCCACAATTTACAAGGATGCCCACGAATTTGTCAAAGCCTGTGACGCTTGTCAACGTCACGGAAATATATCTCAAAGAAATGAAATGCCGCAAAACGCCATTCAAGTTTGTGAGATCTTTGACATCCGGGGTATTGACTTTATGGGGCCATTTCCATCTTCTCGAGGAAACAAATACATACTCGTGGTCATTGACTATTTGTCAAAATGGGTTGAAGCAAAAGCTTTACCTACCAATGATGCCCGAGTTGTTGTGAAATTTTGAAATCTCTTTTGCTAGGTTTGGAACTCCGAGAGCTATAATCGGTGATCGTGGTACACATTTTGCAATGACCAATTTGATCGTGTCATGCAAAAGTATGGTGTTACCCACCGTCTCTCATCGCATACCACCCCAAACAAGTGGGCGGTGGAAGTTTCCAACCGTGGTATTAAAAGAATTCTTGAAAGGACGATGGCGAAAATCGTGCATCCCGGTCGGATAAAGCGGATGACGCACTGGGCCTTCCGTGCGACTTACAAAACACCCATCGGTGTACTCCATACAAGCTAGTGTACGGAAGGCATGTCATCTTCCGATTGAGCTTGAGCACAAGGCATCTTGGGCCTTAAAACATGCAAATTTCGATATTCAGACATTTGGTGATCACGAAAAGTTCAAATGAATGAATTAAATGAACTCCGTGATCAAGCATACGAGAACTCTTTGATCTACAAACAAAAGACAAAGAAGATTCATGACTCTAAAATCAAGAACCGCGTTTTCAACGTTGGTGATCGAGTCCTTCTTTTCAATTCAAGATTGAAGATTTTCTCGGGAAAGCTCAAGTCCCGTTGGTCTGGTCCATTCACCATTGCTAAGGTTTATCCTTATGGTACCATTGAGTTATCTCAGCCTGATGGTCCAAATTTTAAAGTGAATGGTCATCGATTAAAGCATTACTTTGGAGAGGACATTCCTCCGTGGTTGTCCGGATCTACAAACTTTCCCATGAACCAATGAATGCGGGGATCGAGTCAAGCTAGTGACTCGGGAATCAAAAACAATAGCACACACCATATGGGTTTTCACCCATATTTACATCTTCTTTCTCTGTTCTACCACCCTAGTGTGGGGAGTTGCCCCATTGTTGTATATAAATCTTTTCTAAAAAATAAATAAAAAAAAAAAAAAACCTTTTCAAATAATGGCGTAGTATTTCCTTTACGTTCTTTGTTTCGGCATAACCGCGGTACTTTGAATATTGAGGGCAATATTCATTTCTAAGTGTGGGGGAATTCTCACGAATTTTATCACGTAATTATCCACCCAATTCCCGTTTTGGCCAATTTTTTTTTTTTTTTGGAGTAAGTGTTTTCACTTACTCAACAAATGGTAATCGATCCGCCATGTCTAACCCACATAAGGATTGGCTAATCCAGAGCAAACGGCTCTTGGTAAAGATTTCTCAAATCCGTTTATGGCTTGCAATTTGCCCAAAATTGTATGGTATTCAACTCACCATATCCTAAAAAGTGAAGAGTTGGCTAGCCCGCAAGTTTATGGCTTGTGGTAAAGGCGATGGAAAAACCATAATTGGTAATCGGCTCACCAAAGATAATCTCGATAATTTATCTAAGAGTTGGCTAGTCCGAGCAAACGGCACGGTAAAGACAAATCAAATCCGTTCTGACTTATGATTTGCTCAAAATCATTTGGTTATCGTTGTACCAAGGTTCTTACTTGAACCAAAACAATTGGCTACTCCAAGTGATGGCTTTTGGTAAAGAGTCTTTAAAATCCATTAAAGATCTAAAACATTGCTAGGGACTAGCAATATCTTAGTGTGGGGATTGATGAGTGTCTAAATACTCATCATTTTGTACAATCTAAAGCGCAAAATCATCCGAAAACACTAAATGCATTAAAATGATGAAAATATCACAAACAAGTGTTTTATGTGTTTTAAATGCAAAATATCAAAATCGGATGAAAAATGATTCAAGTTTGCAAAATTGACAGTTTTAGTCCCCAAGTTTCAAAAGTTGTCAAAAACAGTCCCTGGTAAATCAAAATGTGGAATTTTATCATTCAAGGTCCCTGAAATATTCTAAGTTGTTAAAAATGGTCCTTGAATGATTCTTTGGTCAAATGGCAGAAAAGGTCCCTAATCTTTGAAAAATGTCAAAAATAGTCCTTGGATATCTAAAAATGGAATTTTATGCAAAAGTGGTCCTTGCACTATCAAAGTTTGTCAAGTTTGGTCCTTGTGATAAGTTTGGAAAAGTGGCATGTTCAGTCCTTTATCTTTGGTCAAATTGCAACAATGGTCCTTGTGATACTACTAAACCAAACCGGACCCTTTGTAATATATCAAGCCCAATCCAACCCAACTGCTGAGCCCAACACAAGCCCAACCCACACACCCTTGGACCTTGACCCTTGAGCTCTTGACCCTTGAGCTAGTCCAAAACATTTTGACCCCTGCCATTACCCATTTTGACCCTCCCTCTCTTATTAATACCAACGGTCAAAGAAGTCAAACCGCTACTGTTCATCCTCCTCACAGAAAACGCGCCAAACCAGATACCATGGTAGTTTTCCTTGATTTGCTCTATCCACCCCTTCCACCTGTCTTCCAACTTGTATACCTTGTCCCCCTTCACCTCCACTAACACCCAAAAGCTTTAATTGATTGAAACACCGCTAAGAGACTTTTGGCGCCAAAATTACACTTGGATGGTTATGATGATTTTGAAGATCCAATGGCTCGGATGAGGTGGGATACAATCGAGGTCGACATAGAGTCACAAAAGTCTATAAAGGAGGGTTGAGAAGCAATGTATCAAGGCATCTAGTGTAATTTTATTTATGCATGTCGTTTTAGTCTAATTTTAAATTCCAATGTATCTTTAATCTTTTAAACTTTGTATTTCAAGTATTGATGTATAATAAATCTTTGCAACCATCAATTTCGGTTCTAAGACTTGTTTTCGGTTTATGCAATTTCATGTTCAAAAATCTCAAAAGGTTTGAATGTTGTTTGTAGGTGTTATCTTGGTGAGTAAGCACATATAAGCTCCCGTAAAGCTTATTAAAGCTTTTAGTAACATTAAAATTCAGTTTAGAATCAAAAGGAAAATTCACCAAAAATATCAAATAAATAGTTTAAAATTCAAAATCCATGGAAATGGTGATCAAAAGTGGAGCGGGGTGAATTTTGGATGGCCTTGGTATAGAGCTTCTTGGGAAGCCATAGGAAGTGGTCTTTTGATCTTGGTTCGTGATTTCGGTTGGATAGCCACTTGTAAGCATTTTTGATCATTTTGGCATTTCACTTGTTTGAATTGATAAATAGCTTGAATTTCTGTTTCTTCATGTTTATTAGTTCTAGTTAAGTAAAATTAACCATTAAAAACAGTTGTTTGTTCTTTTAAATTTGTAGTTAGCAAAAATCTTATTTTAACAGTTTAAAGTGCATTATTGTCATTTCTTAGTTTCTTGTTGTTAGTATTGTTGTTTAATACTTCATTAGTCCTAATAAATGATATTATAAGGTTTGAAATCAGTTCCATGGTTTTAAGTTGAGTTTTGCTTTGAAAATCACCAAATCGGTCATATAAAGGTTTGTTTGGATTTGTGAAGTTAAAGCGTGTTAGAGGTTGTTTGAGTTGTTGTTTGTGTTTGTTTCTGTCACACTTGGTCATAATAGTTCATGTAAACAAGAAAAATCAAGACTTATTTAAGCAAAAGTCAAAATAACCTTTGATCCTATCTTGTTAGCTAACTGTTGGAATTTCATGATCATTGATCTTGTTTTCATGTTTACAAGTTGTTATCATTGATCAAATCGGTCTTATTTCACCTTAAAACAACATAATCGATAAGTAGTAGTGATTCAAAGTTCATCTTAGTCAACATATTAGTGTAAGTTAAAAGTCAAATTTGCATTTGGTCGTTTTGAATTAAATAGACAATTTTAGTGTGTGTTTAATATTGAGTTTTAGCTTAAAATCTTTTGGGGTATTAAAGTTTAGTTGCTTAACTTAATTAGAAAATACTAGTTCACCTTTAATCGACTTTTAATAGCTTATTTTCTATCTTCTTTTGAGTACATTTTCGAAAACTTCTCGTGCACGCAGTTGAGCAAGATCATTTTGATAAGCTCACAAATAGCTTATTAGTTGGCCAAACTTGTGATCCTTGGTTCTTTGGAAAGCCAACCTAGCCATCTTGAGGTCTCAAGCTTAGTTTTCCATTTTTTAGCTTGTTTGGTAGGGTGCAATAAGCCTCAACTTTGTCCCATTTCGTCTTTTCGACTATAAGATCATAAGTGCTTATTTGCTTTTTAGTAGCTTATCGGTATGCTAATTTGTGTTTTTAGCTTCATTTGAGTAGCATTAGCTTGTTTGCATCTTATTTCTACTTTGGTTCCAATTTATAAGCTTATTTGAGCTTAATTCATCAAATAAGCTCATAAAGGCCAATTGTTGAGCTTTTTAGCTCAAACGACTTATTTTTAGTTGTAAAATTTTTGTTTTGTAAAGTTTCTTATTTTAAGTAGTTAAATAGTTTTCAAAAGAAAAACTAGAAAAACATCATTTTAAATATAGTGATAGCGTTTATTTAATAGATTTTAGCTTTTGATTTTTCTTTTCGACTTATTATTAAGCAAATTGCTTTTTATATTTTCTTAGTTTTCTGTCACCTTAAGTTATTTTTAGAAAAAGTTTCATAATTTTCCTAATCTGTTTAGTATTTATTATAATTTTAAATAGTTAAAAGTATTAAATAATTAGTAATAAATAATTAAAAGCATAAAAATATCTTTTCGGTTTTAAAATTAGTTTTATAATATTCTAGATTTTTCTAAGTTAAAATTTTATTTTTCGAGGTTAATTTTGTATTTTCTAGTATTTAAGTGTATTTTAAATAGTAATTAATTAGTAATAAATAGATAAAAAGTGTAAAAATATATTTTTAGTTTTAAAATAAGTTTTATAATATTTTAGATTTTTCTGAATCATAATTTTATTTTTCTAGCTTTATTTCATATTTTATCCTATTTTAGAGTATTATTAAATAGTTTAAAATAGTTTTAATTAATAATAATTAAATAAATAGTTGTAAAAATAATTTTCTTTTTCTAATAATTTTCTTTTATTTTAGGATTTCAAAATGTCATTTTCATATTTTTAGGTCTTTTATTTCTTAGATCTCACTTTTATTTTATACGTTTACGTAGTTTTTAAACGCACGATTTACGTTTCTTTAATCGATTGTTGTGCTTTCCAATTACGTTTCCAAATACATTCCAATCAATCGGAGAGTAATCATCAATCCAAATCCTTCTCTGAAAAGTTTTTGATCACTATCCTTAGTGATCATTCTATCTAGCCGAAAAGTTTTGATACACCATTGAGTCTCCGTGGGACTTAACGACCGATGAATTCATTATATTCTCCGATCTTCATTGCATTGGTTCAACTTTTGACGGCTTGTTTTAAGTTTAATTACGGTTAGCCATTCACAAGTGGCTAGCTTGTGTGATATAACTTGACTATCTCATTCACTTTGGGCTTTTAAGCTCGGTCGCATTTCTTTTCTGCGGCGGGTTTTAGGTTGGAAGATGGGCTTTGATGGGTGAGAGTTGGATTATCCGAGTGGACCAACCCTAGTTACCTTATTATTTGGACTTACTTTGTAGAGTTTTGTTTTGATATTTCATTTCATTTGGATATTTTATTCCTTCGTCACCAATTGTTTATATGATTTGATACTTCATTTTAAGCTTCCGCTTGTAAATTTTGTTTGTATGTTACGATATGACACCGAATGTGACACGCCTACCCTTGTCGGGTTGGGGTGTTACAATTATGGTATCGAGCCTGTGTTTCGCCTTGTTGACCTTAGGATTGACTGTGAGGACTTGGGTAGACACTAGGCTTCCGCCCTGCTCGATATTTTACGATTCTTTTGATTGTCGTTCGATTTGACTTGATAACCTTTTGTCTTCTTTGATTTGGCCTTCTTCTCTCGCATTTGAGTTTGTTTATTTTGTCTCCGCACATCCGCTTGTCGATCGTTAGATGGAGATTTCTCAGAGTCAAGATGATGTCACGACCGCATTCCCTGCAACAATTTCTAGAGAGGTTCGTGAAGAAGAAGCTGCAACCAATCGTGATGCTGCCGGAGACATCAGGATGCTACTGAAGGGAGCTGGACGGATCAACCAAAGGCGCAAAGACGGAGACAAGATTCAACTGGTGGCTGAGAAGGTTCATCTACTTAATATGGTTGGGCGCAACTTGTGTTACTCCGATTCGTTTGTCATGCGTTTTGAGGCGGTCTGATATCTTGCTATGTGATTTTGATCGGCATTACTTTTCCTTTATTCGTTCAGAACTCGGTTTGAATCGTGAAGCTTTATCGTTTAGCATTCTGGTATATCTCAACTTTTCTTTTGGATCGTCAGTAATGAGTCATGAGGAACCGTTTCGAGCAAGTTGGTGGCCTTCTTTCCTTTTGTGGTATGGTAAGTTGGCTTGTTGTATTATATGTTGCATATGTGTGAACCTGGTCTGCTTTGGTATGTTACTTGATATCTGTATGTGATATGTTTTGTGTGATTTTGGTTATGTGGTTTGCCATGACCCGGGACAGAATATGATGACAATAAGAACTTGTTATGTGATGCAAGTATTATGACGTCTGATCAACGTGATAATACCGAGATCATATAATTTGACCTTATTGAAACCATACGACATCCTGGGAATTGCCTGGGGTTGGTGCGTGAATGGACTAGGACTCACACCCGTTATTTATCACTCCTCGTGTTCGTTTGGAATTCTGTACCTCTTTGCGAGATTCTCACCGACATGTTATGTATAAGATTTGTACGCTTTGGAACCGAAATCGTTATGATCTGTGTGAAGCTATGGATTACTACGTCTGCCTTAAACTCGTATGTCTCTTAGTACTTCTGCGAATTCAATTTTCGAGGATTAAAATTTTCTTTTAGAGGGGAAGAGTTGTAAAACCCACATTTTCGAACACGATGAAATACCCAAAATACCCCTTTAATTTCGAACTTATTAAAGACGTTAATTATTAAAATATTTCGTCACGGCTATAACTTAATTATCTAAACCATTATTATCCGAAACAAATAAAAGTAATACGGAATAAAACCTACGCTAAAATAATTTATACACGTTTATTTTGGTGTCACACGTTTTCTTTTTAAATTGTCCCTAGCCGATTACAAAGTATAGTGCACAAATGTATCGAGTTGTGAATAGAGGCCATGTTCATGATTGACGTATTTTTGGCATGTCTCCATTTATTTTCCTTGATTTGAGGCACTTCAATTTTTGTTCACCCCTTTACTCGGACACAATAAAGTACCATATATCTCTTTTGTCACACTTTCACAAAATCACAAAAGATTCAAAACCCTAGCACCTACCTCAAAACTCACGGCTGCCATTTATTTTTCTGCTCCACTTTTATTCGATCAAGGAAGGCAACAAAGGATTCCATTCATGATCTTGGGAAGGCTCGTGATCGTGAGTTTGTGGCTGGAACCATACGTGGCTGTTTCGACCCATTCTCCATCTCTTGTCCGAGTTTCTTTCTTGCAATCACGCCACAAGGGTAACCCTTTCGACTTCGTTAATTATTCCCTTGACTGTTTATTTTCTTTCCCTTCAAATGTATGCATGAATCGCCTAGAGTGCATGAATAATTGAATATTTACGTCGCATGAAATAACAAGAATAACGTGATAAGAACTCGTGCATTCGCAACATTTTTGTTCCGTTTTGATCGTCCCATGATTGTTATAAGTCGACCCATGTTTATCTACATTTAGTCGACAAATTGTACACCTAACAGGCCCTAAATATCTAATATAAATGGTCACATTGGAACTTGTTGGTCTCAGTATGAAACTGTATGATATAATAATCCTATGCGCATGTTGAAGCTTTGGTTTGTGTCTTGCATGTATGGTTGTTAACACTATGCATGAATATCACTTTATAAAATATGTCATATAGTAATATGCGCTTGTGTGAATATCATATGAAAGACTTGAATACAATACGCTATGCATGAATATCATACTAAGACTTGAACATGCATGTGATAGACTAGATCGATAGAGGCATACACCGGTGTTAGACATCAGTAATCAAATTTGATATAATGCATGAATCTTGCTAGACTTAATGGGATTACATGTGAAAATGAAGACTATAAAAATTGAATATGTATGAATTGTGTCATGTGGGGTAACTTCAAGGGTGCTCGCGGGATTAACGGATAAGAAACCTGCTTATTTTGGAAACCTGCCTAAAATAGAAAGTTACTAAAAGTGAACACCTGCTAAAAATGGAAAGCCGTCTAAAATAAGAAATCGGATCTTAATAAGCATTATTTAATTCATAGGTTATGGACGGCGGGATTGATTCATCGTGTGACCTTACTTTCCTATTTTGTTTGCTTCGAATGAGGTACATATATTCTATCCCTTTTCAGTAGGGATTACTCCTGACTTTTCGATCCTTGACTTTACTTCACGTATGATATTCCTTTTCTATGATTTCCTTATGCTATGATCCTTTTGATATGATTCCGACATAATCCTTTGATATGATTCTGTTCGCTATGATATTCGTTTGTTATGATTATGAACCATCTGATTATGAACCATCTGATTATGAACCTCTGATTATGAACTTATGTTATGGAAACCTGATATGAACCTTTGACTTCGAACCTTTGATATGAACCATTATGATATGATTATGCTTTAACCCTTCAGTTTGATACCCGAGCCAAATATGTGTTCCTAGTCATGAAGGTAACATGACCGTGTCATTGATGCACCAATGGCATGACTCCAGTGTGTACGAGTGATGTTGCACACCGTCCCCATTATGATATGATTATGAGCTCACTATATGTATATGATTTGGCCACTATGTTTCCGGGGGGCGTATGGATGCATCCTAGATATGATATGTTATGAGAGGATATGACTTGATATGATATGATTTATATGGTGAATGATGTCGTGTGCAATACGCGTCTTCACATTCCGGGAGCTAGCTACTCCATTTGTTACTGAGGTCTCCCCTCCTATTATGTATGGTATTCCGAGGTCACCCCTCCGAATACAATGGTTACTTATGATATGATATGATATGTTCCGGGCTCGTGGTAGATTTCTGACAACCCTTACACTTTTGATATACCTATATTGTGCCATTTGTATTTCCCAATGCACCATATTTTATATCAACTGTTCATTACTCAACACCCTTATATGACTCACCCTACTACCAAGATATATATATATTCCATTGCTTTGATCTGTCACACTCTCATTTCCGTTACTTCATACTATCGTTCCATTCACGTACCGGGTTATTATATGTTATTGGATTTGATTATGTTATTCATATTTTATGTGACTACTGATTACCCTGCTATGATAAGATTATATGGTTATCTGATTTACCTGTTGTCGTATGATGATATGTGATCTCACTGTTATGTGACCCTTTGAATTGTCTGGTGACCATGCTAATGTGTAATCGATAGTTTTGTCTGTTTATTATGTGTACTTCGTTCAATTAATCTCGTGGACTATGACTTATCCGTTGTATCCTTATCTGCTTGTTGTTGACCTGCCATGTTTACATTTTTGTCTATGCTACGGATTCATTGGGTAAATGGTTCAACTTTTGACGTCTGGCTTGTTAACTTGTTTAATTGCCCTACTATGTCCCCAGTTCATTTAATTATAATGCTCATACTGTATTCCTACTTGTTACGTGTGACTGCTATGTTTTGATTGCTGTTAAGTACTTCCGCTGTTATGATATTGGTTATGTTTTCAACTTAGGGTTTTTGACCTGTGTGATTGCCATGCTCACTTACTAATTAATTGCTTCCGCTTGCCTTTAGATTTTTGTTTGACTTGTATGTCTTCTGATTTTCTGAATTAATTGTATGCCATATATATGTTGTGTGGATACGACGTCTGCTATGCCTGCTTATGTTTCAGTACTTGTATGTCTAGTTTGTATGTGCTTGTATTTATGTCATCGATGCCTTGCTTTGCTTTCGTTCTACTTGTTATCTGTTCTTTTTGGATATCTGTATAATTGTGTTCTGCAAAATCCTCTTGACTCATTGTTCTCTTTTCGCTGCGATCTTGTTATCAGTTTCCTTTGTTTCATTTCGTTTCTACTTTTGTTTAGCTTTTGTTTTGTTATATCTGTTCACTGGGCTTTTTAAGCTCGGTCGCATTTCTTTTCCTGCGGCAGGTTTTAGGTTGGAAGATGGGCTTTGATGGGCTGAGAGTTGGATTATCTGAGTGGACCAACCCTAGTTACCTTATTATTTGGACTTACTTTGTAGAGTTTTTGTTTTGATATTTCATTTCATTTGGATATTTTATTCCTTCATCAGTCAATTGTTTATATGATTTGATACTTCATTTTTAAGCTTCCGCTTGTAAATTTTGTTTGTATGTTCTGATATGACACCAGAATGTGACACGTCTACCCTTGTCGGGTTGGGGTGTTACATAACCAATTCAAATGTCTTGAAGTATGGGAACTGGTTGAAAGACCAACAGGAGTCTACGTCATTGGTCTCAAATGGATTTGGAAAACAAATTGATGTTGAAGGAAACGTAATCGTAAATAAGTCACGTCCGGTGGCTAAGGGTTATAGATGGGAAGAGGGTATTGACTTTGAAGAATCATTCGCCCGGTTGCTCGTCTTGAAGTGTTCGGATCTTTCTCGCTCACGGCTCATATGAACATAACGGTCTTTCAAATGAACGTCAAAACAACTTTTACGAATGGGCAACCTGAAGAAACGGTTTATGTTAGCCACCGGAAGGATTCGTTGATCTCGAGCTCCCAAACCATGTCTACAAACCGAACAAAGCTCGTATGGTCTCCAACAAGCTCCTCGGGCGTGAGTACGATAAGTTATCATCCTTCCTCATTGCCAATAAGTTCACCAAAGGTTGGTCGATCCCACACTTTTCATACAATATCACGGGCTCACATCTTAATCGCTCAAATCTATGTGGATGACATCATTTTTGGGACAACACATTTAAAATACTCAAATGCTTTTGCAAAATTAATGACAAAACATTTTGAAATGTCAATGATGGGTAAACTCACATTCTTTCTAGGAATGCAAGTTCATCAATCACCCCGTGGTATTTTCTTGAGTCAGTCCAAATATGCCCTTGAACTGTTAAACAAATTTGAATGCAAAGCGTGACACCTATGCCACACCAATGGCTCATACCAAGAAGCTAGATGTCGATTTACATGGAAATTGGTGGACCCTACCAAATACCGTAGTATTATTGGGTCTCTCATGTATCTAACACCTAGCAGAGCCTGATATTGTTTTTGCCAGTATATCTTTGCTCCGTTATCGTCTAGACCAAGCGAAACCCACCTCTCGAGGCTAAAATAATCCTCCGATACATCAAGGGAACCATTAACTTGGGGATCCGTATCCAAAGGATTACGGTTTTGAACTAATAGCTTTTTCGATGACGATCACGAGGATGCTTAGATTCACGGAAAAGTACTTCAGAGCACTACAATTTCTTGGTGATAAACTAGTGTCATGGCAATCAAGAAGCGAGGATTGTACATCGCTCTCCTCAATGTATGTAATATGTAGCCATGTCGGCATGTTGTGCTCAAGTCATTTGGATGAGAACACAACTCAAAGACTATGGTTACGTATTTGACAAAATCCCGATGTATTGCGACAATCGGAGTGCTATTGCGATCTCGTGCAACTCGGTTCAACACTCAAAGTCAAAGCACATTGATCTTGATATCATTTCATCAAGGACCACGTGGAGCAGTGCAGCTTGAATAACACTTTGTGGAGTGCAGAATACCAATTGGCGGATCTTCTCACCAAAGCCTTAGCTCCGGTAGGTTTAATGAGTTGGTCCACCGGATTGGTATGCGGTGTTTGACTCAAGAGGAACTGGATGAACTCTTAAAACATTCTTAAAAACCAGTAAAACACCAAAACATCTTTTGTAAATATCTTTCAAAAACAAAATACAAAAATATAAAACCTGATAAAACAACAAAAATATTCATCTATCTATATTTCTTCAAACATGGCAAGTACAATTCTTTCGTCAACACTCACATCTTTCAAAATTCAGTATTTTTTTCGATCAAGTGTTGAGGGGGAGAAAGCAAATATTTTTCAGTTTCATAAAACCTTGTACTTGCATGTTATCTTATCTCGGTTGTATCTTTAAAAATGGTGGCCACATTTATGGTTTTCTAACACTCCTCGGACTAAAATTTATAAACTTTCATTATTTCTTAAGTCGAAGGGGAGTGTCGTCAAAGTTATTTCCAAATATTCTCTGTTTGGTAAACAAAATGGAAGTTAAAGGCATTGGATGTAATTGATAGAGGTGGAGGGACTGAAAGTGTCAAAAGTTTAAAGTATTTTCTAATAAAACACTCCACCTAACATTAACTCTTCACATTTAATTTTCACCAAACATATCCTACGCCTAAGAATCATTCGTCTAATCCGTGTTTTTGATCAACAAACTGTAAGTGGTTTTATGTTTCTAACATGATTACAAACATTGGTTTTGAATCTTAAACAAATCCAACGGTTAGATTTACGTATATGGTTGATTTTGTGTTCTACGCATATGCGTATGAACACATAATCAAGTTTTTGTGTTTGTGGTTAAAATGATAGTGTCAAAACGTTTTCCTAACATCAATGATGCCATTTTTATCCTCAAAACTTACCCAGAAACACGAATTGATTGATTCTGGAAAACTAGGGTTTATGCGTGAATTGGGTGTTTTCATATGTGAACGTTTTTGGTGATAAAGATTGTTGTATGAGGTTGTTTTCAAGTTGAATTGATCATATCTAGGCCCAGATATTACCCAGAAACACTAATGATTCATAAATTGGATTTTAGGGTTTATGTTCATACGGTTTGGGTATTTTTGATTCATGACATGTTTGATGTTAAAACTTGGATAAGACAACTTAATAGGCTTCTTAGATTTACCAGAATGAGTTTGATGCAATTCCTATGGCTAAATAAACACTCGTAGAAATTAAACCTTAGGGTTTAGGTTTACGATAAGGATTTCTACGCTAACCGCTTGAATGAGTGTTCATGATTGAATCATTATAGAATGAATGTATGTGTTAATATTGATGCTATGATGAATTTATTTCAGGTTTGTTACAAGTGAAAATTCGTAATCAAGGTTACTTGAAAACTACGCATAAGGATCACCTTACGCAGCGAGAGAGTTATGCGTAAGAGTAATCTTACACGTGGGCATACGCGTGAGGTTCTACATAAGGGACTACGGCGATCCCGTGAAGGATATGCGAACAAGGACCTCTACGCATAAGGTTGACTCTCACGAGTAAGCCTTACGCGTAAGGTTTTATATACGCCACGCGTAAGCTCTACGCATAAGGTCCCCTTTTCCTACGCGTAATATTTCTTACGCGTAAGTCAGGGTCCTACGCATAAGCTTGCGTTTTACGCGTATACCTATCCTGTTTACGCATAAGCTGTCATTTCTACGCCTAAGCCTTGTTTAACCTTAATTATGAATTGTTACGCGTGCAAACTTGTAAATAAATAAATCATAACGCCTCGAAACCAATAATGTCACTAATAAGCTTAAATGTTTAACAAGTTGCGAATAATAAGTGAAAACATGGACTTTAAAACTTAAAGTTAATCAACTCACGTAACTTATCACGACGTCATTGGACTATTAGACAAACAAGTGATATTGGACTCGTAACAATCATCGACATATCACATTCAATAATTAGACAATATAACCATCTGTTGACTAACATAATGTCTTTCGATATGTTGGTTCTTTTGGCTAAATATCTTTCAGATCACGACATGGATGCTCAAATGAATGTGGATGCACCAAATGTTCTCACCATTGCTGATATCTTCCCTAATGGCTATCCGATGAAGATTGGAAAGAACAACCTTCGCGTTGACTTTGAAACTCTCACTTGCTCAGAGTCTTCTTGCTTGATTGCTGTGGATATTCGAAGAATCATCCTTATCGTAACATGCTCTCTAATTCGCTTACGATTGCACGAGATCTACATTCATCGGCCGGAACACAATGCAAAAGATCAAAGGACAAAATCGTGATGGTGACTCGAACCACAAACAAGTCACCATCACACCTCTGAGACTTAAGGAATGTTCTCCTCATTCCGACATCGAGCCTACCGATTACGTTAAAGACCAACCAAGAGACTGTTCTACAATTCATGGTCGACATTGGTTATGACGAAGCTACGGAGTAATCTCTAAGCATTCATACGTGGATCTTAAGAATATTCCTCAACCACGGAGAACTCTCTACATCATCATCACCGTCTGTTTCCGGTCGTGGCGGTGGCTATGAGCATCCCAAGCCCGTGGAACTGCAGATCTTTTGGGCTTTGATCAACATGAAGCACATCGAAATTGAAGCTACGATATGGGACGACATGATGTCATTCCTCAAAAGCTTGGCTCAAAGATTCCTTATATCGGATATACAAAACTGTTGATCCAAAGAGCACTTGGGCTTAATCACGATATCCCCAAGAGACTCAATGACCCCAACACTCACGACATGTTGGTGAACCTACTCTAAGCCGCCGATTCAAGGAATCAACAACAAAGAAACAGGTCTTGATTGCGGATCACCCATGCGATGAAATCAAAAAGCTCTACACATACAAAAGGTATCCGTAGCGGTTGAAGAAAGCAAAGTTGGTTTTTCGATGACAAATCTTCGGCACACCTACAAGGAAAACCCGAAGAGGAAGTGCGAGGAAGTGTCGCAAGCGAGAGTAAAGGAAGTTCCCTAAGAGGAAACCTCCACACAAAAGGAAAGTTCCATCTAAGGAAGTTGTTCCTATTCCCATTCCTAAGTCTGAACCGAAAAGAAAGCTAGTGGATGAAAGCTCTGAAGATACCGAATCAGACGATGAGGTCTTCTACTCTGAAACTGCAACCGATGTTACCCCATCAGTAGCTAAACCTCCCAGTCCACCAGCTGACAAAGGTAAAGGGAAAACCCCAGTGCTTGAGCATAACAAGGAAAGCTCTGAAGAATAACCAATAGATGAGCAAAAGGAATATCAAAGGAAGTTGAAGGAACTCAGACATAAACATCTTGCCGAAGCATTCGTAAAAGATCAAACTCGTGGCCCTGGTGGTTCAAGCGGTGGTACTCAAGCCACACCAGTTCTTGATGCGGTTAATCAACCCGATAAGGGAACTGGTACTACCATCACCCACGAACAACAACAACGACAGATTGAGGATTCCATCAACTTTGATATTGAGGAACCGAAATGGAAAAAGGCGAGAAAACTCCTAGCGATGATACTAAGGTCGATGAAACGGCTAAGTGCGGAAATGAAGAAGAAATCGCCTATGATCATTTTCTTCTAAGCAGTCCAAGACGTTCTAAGGAGGAAACTTCTGAACCACCAAAGGACCCCGAGTCTCCTCACGTCTCATCATCATCAGACTCGTCTTCTCATTCTTCACCACCACCATCCAAAAGATCAACCAGATCCACATCCAAATCAGTGAAGAAGCCAACTGACTCTTGGATCTCTCATGCTAAGACTCGAATCGTTAAAGCTGTCAAGCAGGTCAGAAAGAAAGACATGCTTTACAAAAAGCTGAATTTTCTCGCTGACCAGGTTCAGTACCTTCATGACGAGAATGACAAGATGCAAGTTGAAAGGGAATACGTCCAGAAGCTCATGAAAGATGATCTTCAAGGGAAAATGAACGAAATGATCAAAGGTTACACTCACAAGTACCTTCTTGACATCGTTCCTGGAGTTACAAAGGAGATGTTTACCAAACAACTCTATCCGAATCTATTGCATTTGGCCAAGCAAACTATGAGATCAACACCTATGCATGTGAACATCAATCCAGTTGATCCCATAATATTCTCGAATCTTTGAATTGGTTTCCGGGCTCGTAGCTCAAATGTCTAAACGATCGCAACATTTGCCTCTTATGAAGGTAAATTGTTTGAAGCATTGTTGGAATACCAACTTAAATCAAACATGCGAGAGAAGAAGTCGAGCGGCCTAAGCGCCCAAGAGACGAAGAAGATAAGGATAAGGATAAGAATGACGAGCCTAAACACCAAGAAGTACGGTGAATCATCCTCCATGCAACCTCCACCCCAAAGGACTCCGGTTCAACAAAGATCTCCTCATCCTCTTCTATCGACAAACCTCGGGATTCGAGTTACCACCTGCACTCGTAAAACCGGTGATCACTTTGAGTATACGGGTGGTGACGATGAGGAATTCCATGAGCCCCAACAACAACCCACCTCTCCCGACAAAGTTAAGAAACCGAATCCTCATCCGGGCCTAAGAAAAAGAAGAAGAAGGCGCCAAGTGGCGTAGTATCATGGCTAGGCGAGGATGACACCGATGAATCGTTGGTTTTCTACACTTGTTAATTCTACCCCTATCCATCCAAGGTCAAGATCCGGTGAGCGGTAGTACATTGGAGCATGCAAAATTACTACAAGAAAAATTACGAGTGAAGAAGATGGCGAAATCAAAGTTGAAACGAATCAAGAATGAAGCCTTTCAAGCGCTAAAAGACACTCGGAAAGTGCCATCGAGGTTGAATACCATCTTGAAAACATAGCACGAGCCATGTCCAACAACATTGATTGGCTCAACCTCAAGCAAACATCGACTTCTCGGGAAAGACAATGCTCCTTACTACACCGATGGTCTAAACCTCTACCAACGATTGTGACCAGATCGACCTAAGATTCCATTTCACTACTTCTTCAACAACGACTTGTAATTTCTTCTACACGGCGGTGATGGTTCAAGGAAATACGCTACATCACCGACACTTCCGCTCCCGGCACCATATACTCTAACCGCATAGCCAACGAGGAAAAGGCTACCCCATGTTTTCCAACAATGTGGAATTGTATGACCGTGATGCAATGTATGGGATTCACCATTAGCGGGAACGCCTAATCTACTCTGTTGCAGGTTGTAAATCTCAACATGAAGTGTTCGGTACTAAAGGAATCGTTCTTTGTTAAGCATGTAGCTCTTCGTCTAAATGGGACTACACTTTCCTCAAGAAAATTGTGGTCAAAAGACAAGGCGAAAGAGACTATGAATTATGTGAAGCGGACTTTCGAACTTGTCTCTCAACGACATTGAAGATATGTATCTTGCCAAAGTGCGAGGGACGCATGAGACAATTCTCGATTGAAATTCAACGTGAATACATCAAGTCCTTGCTTATATTCATCGAAGCATAGTGATACAGAAGGCGTGTAGAAGATCTACAACTTGTTGTTGAGTCGTGTCGAGACCGTGTCAACTTCACCGGGACCTCGGCTAGAACTTCCCGACATCAACCGGCTTCCACAATACACCCTCATCAAAGAAACCGTTCGGAGTAATTTACCGTAGTGAGCTACAACGAAACCGCTTGATGGCGTGTAGAGATCTTCACAAGTTTGGGGATCATACATTGAAGAAGGTTAGGGATGGCTTGGCTTATAGGTTGAAGGATATACATGAAGACATTGGGACACCAAAGCGATGGAACTATCGTGACGGAGCGGGATGTGAAGAGGATCATCACCATGATTGATGAGAGGTTTGCTGAAGGGACGATTGTAACACTAGAGAGCTTTGTAGGTGATCGCCCCAGATTACTCTCACCCGCTATCAACGCCTGCTCGCATTCGATGATATTCTTGGACTACGGTACCCCTTAAACCGCTTCTATTTCATATTAATTTGGATGTGTGATTTATAATGACAATGGCTTGTGCACACATAACGATGTATAACCCGTTCTTGTAATGAAAGGACCACGTGGTACGCTTGATGCCACAATCCTATAAAAGGAGCGAAAGCTTCTTACTTTTGAGTAAAACCTATCAAACCTTTCAATTTTCAAGGTTTTGCTCAAAAGAACAAGTACTTCCCCTTACGTTTTTCAAAACCTCAAACGTTAGTATTACTTGTTGAGGGGGAGTATTTGCTAAAATATTTGTTCAAACAACTTGTTCTTCGTGAAAATCTTCCCACAAAACTCGAAATGGTCATATTTTTATCAAAACGTTATCAAAAATAACATTTATATGCCATTTTTTAGGGGGAGAAAATTATTGTGATAAGAAATATGTTGATTTGCTACTTGAATCGTCGTGTGAAACGACTTAACCCATGAATTGACGGAATCTGAACAGTCATACATTGAAAAGATTTGTCTTCCAAAGACTTATCCAAGTAAATTGTACCTATTCGAGAAGCTCTTGATAGACATGAACTTTGTGGGTTTGACAACCTTTTGAGGTTTGTCCACACCTTCAAGGTAGTTATTAGAGCTATTTATCACCTAAAAGTCGACAATGTAACTCTTTAACTATACAGCGAACTGTGTCCCTGGGAATTGTCTATCTTGAGTCGATCAATTCAAAAGTGTAAGCACTTTCCTCACTTGTCTGATTCTGTCAAAACTCTTAAGCACATGTTGAGGGGAGTATTTAAAATCTAAAACTCTTGAAGTGTTCAAACATGTTTTCATTAACAAACACTTCGAGAGATTTTCATGAAAATGGTTTTATGGCAATGGAGTTATAAGGTGACTAAGGTTAGGAATAACAGTCCTATGATCCGCCAGAGGGGAGGATCTACCCAAAGACATCACAAATAGTTAGTACTTAGAAGTCCTTAGGTATGATTATAAAATGTGAAAATGATAATCGGAGAAAGAAGGAGTTGAAGAATTAAAAGAAAAGCAAAGAAAGGGTGAAAGAAATAGCCCTCCAGTTATTCAACTTAGAGGCGGACACAGGGTTCAATTCATATACTCTTGGTTGTCACTTGATGACGCCGGTATTGAAGATTAAAAGTCGTCATGGACCCAAATGATGCATGCACTAAACCTTCTTAGCCATTCAAGTTTCTCCCGAAAGAAGCTTGTTTCATTCTCACAGGGAACCCTACGAATTGTTGGCTTTCTCTTAGAGATTCTTTGGTATTGAAGAAGGAGACCTCTCCTAGTCTCGCTTCGGGAAAACCAAAAGCACTATTGAGTCTAGAGCCACGAGATTCATCAAAAGATCTCTTAGGTACACTTGACATTTCATCACTTGTTGTTCAACAATAAGAACAACGGTGGTGCGTTATCGAGTCCTACGGATCCTAGCAACTGTCGAGAACATTTATGAGAGGTTCACATCTGTGATCCTCGGTGATTGAATGGAAACTCTGCCGGTCAACATCAAATGACCACGGCAGTCGCCGGTAACTCCCGTGGATTACGCTTAGTGGTCTCAAGCGGTCTGATCGTGAGGTGATGCTTCGTGTACCTCGGTGACTCATCCGAACCGTAGGTGTACTTGATACATCGCGTTATCTCACTTGTGGGACTCCGGTTCGAGAACGGCCTTTGTGAGAATTAGAGTTGTGTTTTCACACTATCTTCATAACACTCGAGTTCAAACTTGTAAGCGCCGGAATCCGCTTATTACTAACCTTTCTTATGGAAGCTCTGGAGCGGACTGATCGTGCAGATTCTCCACATGCTCATGCCAATAACATCACTATAGAAGTTCTCTCATAATCAAAGGCAACACAAAGTCAGAATGATTTTTCATCAACAAAGAATCTACAAAGTTTAAAGACTTAAAGAACTTCATCAACTGCAATCCAACGTTAAAGAGCGTATGAGCATGTTGGAGAAAGACGCGGAGTGTTAGGTCACTAGTTTTACAACACAAGCTTATAAGAGAAGAGATAAGGCGGATGAACAAGTTATAAGCACACACACACACGATATAGTATGACCGGTTATGAAACAAGAGTGAATGAGAGAATAACTTGAACAACCAACCTCAAATGAGGGTTTACAATAGTTTATATAGGCAAGGAGTTAGGCAACACTCCTCTCCTTCCCTATTCCTTATTGGGCTTGGATCTGCTTATGGGCCTTCTACATAAGCTTGACCTTAAACAAACATAAAGGCCATAACAAAGCTACCTATTACATATGAAATATAAATACTTGAAATCTTGTTTAGGAGTGATTCCAACAATCTCCCCTCAAGTATATATGAATGTGAACGGTGAAGGCGTTGATGTAATAGTAGCGGTGACGTCTTCGACATTCTTCTTTCTTGTGAGAGGAATTGTCTTGATTCGAACAATCTCCCGGTGTAGAGATCGTTATCTTTGAATGCTTATGCTTGACGTCATCTTTAACTTTGTTCTTTGATCATTGTTCTTTGTGGTGAAAGTGATAGTATGTTGTTATGCGCATCGATCGCCTCAGTGCCTTGTTGCTCCGGTGTCTCCACGTCATTCTTCAACATGCTCACACGCTCTTTGACGGTGGAAATCAATCTTGATGAAGTTCTTTAAGTCTTTGACTTTGTAGATTCTTTGATTTGATGAAGAATCATTCGACGGTTGTGTTGCTTTAGAATAGGACTTCCATTAGTGTTGATGTTGGCGTGAGCATGAGAAGAATCAAGACGATCATCACGCTCCGAGCTTCCATAAGAAAACATTGCAAACGGTTAGTAATAAGCGGTTCCAGCACTTACAAGTTTAAACTTCGAGAGTGTTAATGAGATAGTGTGAAAACACAACTCTAATTCTTACAAAGGCCGTTCTGAACCGGAGTCCCACAAGTGAGATAACGCGATGCAATCAAGCACATCTATAGTCAGATAAGTCATTTGAGGTACATCAAGCATCACTCACGATCAGATCGTTTGAGACACACTCGCGTAATCCACGGGAGTTACCGGTGACTTCTTTGCCGTGGTCATTTGATGTTGACCTGGCGGGAGTTTCCATTCAATCACCGAGGATCACGGATGTGAACCTCTCATAAATGTTCTCGACAGTTGCTAAGATCCGTGAAGGACTCGATATGAACCATCGATGATCTTGTTGTTGATCATCAAGTGATTAAATGTCAAGTGTACCTAAGAGATCTTTTGATGAATCTCGTGGCTCTAGACTCAATAGTGCGTTTTGGTTTTCTGGCGGAGACAAGGGAGAGGGTCTCCTTCTTCAATACCGGCGATCTCTAAGAGAAAGCCAATAGTTTATGTAGGGTTCCCTGTGAGAATGAAACAAGCACGTTGAGAGAAACTTGAGTGGCTAAGAAGGTTTAGTGCATGCGTCCTTTGGGTCCATGACGACTTTTAATCTTCAATACCGGTGTCACTAAGTGACAACCAAGAGTATATGAATTGAACCCGATTATACGCCTAAGTTGAATAATCACGGAGGGCTATTTCTTTTCACCCTTTACTTTACATTTCTTTTGATTCTTCAACTCCTTCTTTCTCGATTCTCATTTTCTCCTTTTATAATCATTCTAAGGACTTCTAACACTAACTAATGGTAGTGTCCTTGGGTAGATCCCTCAAACTCTGGCGGATCATAGGACAGTTATTCCTAACCTTAGTCACCTTATAACTCCATGACTAACCTATGTTTGCCATTATAACCACTGTAAGTTAAAATATCTCTCAAAGGGTTTGTAAATGAAAACATGTTTGAACCACAGTGAGAGATAAGTTTTGCATAAATACTCCTCCACATGTGCTTAATAGTTTTAATGGTTAAATGCACGGTGAGGAAAGAGCGCGACTTTTGAATTGATCCACTAAAGATAGACAATCTCCGCGAGACACGGTTACGTTGAATAGTTAAAGAGATACATTGTCGGCTTTTAGGTGACAACTAGCTCTAATAACTACCTTGAAGGTGTAGACAAACCTTGGAAGGTTGTCAAACCCGTCGAGTTCATGTCTATCAAAAGTTTCTCGAATGGTACTTTCTACTCGAGACAAGTCCTTTGCGAGACACGTTTACATCACTAGCGAACTAGCTTGAAATTATTACCCGTCCGGGACAAGTCTTTTGAGTTACAAACAGTTTAGTACCGTCAATTCGTTGGTTAAGTCCGAGGTACACAGATTCATTTGTATTTTGTACAACATATTTCTTATCACACAATTTTCTCCCCTCAAAATGGTATATAAAATGTTATTTTTGAGCGTTTGAGAATAAATATGACCATTTTGAGTGTTGCGGGAAGAGTGACCACTATGAACAATTTGTGAACAAAGTTTTAATTCAAGTACTCCCCTCAACTAGTGATATAAGCGGTTGAGGTTTTAAAATCATATGGGAAGTACTTGTCTTTTGAGCAAAACCTTGAAAAGTGAAAGGTTTGATAGGTTTACTCAAAAATAAGAAGCTTCGCTCCTTTTATAAGGATTGTGGCGAGGCGTACCACGGGGTCCTTTCTTGACCATTACGGGTTGTACATTGTTATGTGTGCACAAGCCATTCACATATAAGATCATGCATCCAAAATTTTATGAAAGAAACAATTCAAGGGGTACCGTGAAGTGCGGTGATGTTCCCGTGAGCGCATGGCGTTGAAAGCGGTGATGTTTCTCTGGGTCACTCACCAACATAGCTCTCCAATCGTCGAGGCGATCCCCTTCGAACAACCGTTCATCAATCATGGTGATGATCGTCTCACATTCCTCCTTTCACGAGAATTCCGGTAGCTTAGAGTTTCTAACTTTCGGCGTATATCCTTCAATCTGACGCCAATCCATCCCTAACCATTTTCAAGGTATGATCCCGAATTTGTGGAGCTCACTACGCCATTAAGCAGTTTCTGCGAAGTTCACTGCGGTAAACAATGCCGAAAGGTTTCTTGATGGCGTAAGTTGTTTGAGTGGTTGATGTCGGAAGATCAAGCCGTGGTGGAGTGAAGTTTACGTTTTCGATATGATTCAACGACCATCCGGATATCTTCGACACGTTCTTTGATCACAATCGTCTAATGAAGATGAGAACCGACTTGATAAATTCACGTTGAACTTGATCGAGAATTGTCTCATACGACCACGTACTTTGGCAAGGTACAAGTCTTCGATGTCGTTGAGGACAAGTTCTCAAAGTCACCTCCGAGAATTCATAGTCTGTTCATCTTGTCGTTTGACTATGATATTCTTCAAGAATGTGTAGTCCCACTTAGACTTGAGATCAATGTGTTTGATGGCCACGATGTCCTTTGAGCAATACACTTCATGTTGAGACTTGAACCGTGCAACACGTAGTAGATTCTTGGCGCTCGGGCCAATGATGAATCCCATACAATGCATCTTGGTCGTATGCTTGCACGTTGTCGAAAACAAGTGATTTGCACGTTCCTCGATAGCTATGCGGTTTGAGTAAATAGCGGTTGGGAATGGAAGAGTTAATGATGTAGCGTATTTTCTTGAACCATCGCCACCATGGAGAAGAAATTCCAAGTCTTTGTTGAAGAAATATCGAAGGAATCCTTGGTTCATCTGGTTGGCGATTGTTGGTAGAGGTTTGGTCGATCGATGTAATATGGAGGGTTGTTCCATTTAGTGAAGTCGATGTTTGCTACAGGTTGAGCCAATCCATGTTGTTAGACATGGCTCGGTGATATTCAACCTCGATTGCACTTTCCGATTTGTTTTCAAAAGGAGGAATCGTCATTCTTGATGCGCTTCAACTCGGTTCGTCATCTTCTTCACACGGAATCTTTCTTGCAAGATTTTGCATGCTCCAAGGTACTACCGTCTACCAATTCTTGACCTTCTTCGAGGTAGGGAGTGTCGTTAACAAGAGTAGCAAACCAATCAAATTCTGCGGTTTATCGTCATCAAGCCATGATACGACGTCATTCGAGTCGTTTTCTTCTTCTGTTTTGAAGGTTTTGATGATGATTGTGGTTTACACTTGTTTTGGTGAGGTGGGTTGTTGTCGGGCTCGAGGACCTCTTCATCGTCACCACCCGTGTACTCAAAGTAGTCACTGTTTTATGAGTCGGGGTGGTAACTCGAATCGTCCCGAGGTTTATCAATGAAGACCAGGGTGATGGAGACTTATGTTGAGAAGAAGTCCGATGTGGAGGAGGTGGCATAGATGTAGATTGACCGGATCGCTTCGACGTTTAGGTGCGAGTCCTTATCCTTATCATCGTCATCTCTTGGTCGTTTGGGTTGATCGGTGACTCCTTGCATGATGGGCGAGTTGAAAAGCAAGTAGACCTTGAAAAATTTAGCTTCATCTCAAGTAAGCGTTCGGATCGCTTTGACATTTGCATCACTAGTTTAGCGATTAACTTCATTCGAGAGATCGACTTCTTTGGCCATTGTATGTTTAACCAATGCGGCGATGTTAGGGTGAGTTGTCGGAGAATACTTCTCTAGTCACACCGGGGACAATGTCGAGAAGAAACTTGTGAGTTTGATCTCTTGCGACTTCTCCGGTTCCTTTTGGACTTTAGGAGCGATATCACGAAGGTACTTTTGAGTGTAACCGTCAATCATTTCATTCAGTTCCTCGACGATGACTTCTCATGAAATCTGAACAAATTTCCTTTCTTTCTCCATCTTGTCTATCTCATCATTTAAGGACCGAATTTGGTCAAGAACCCAATTCATTTTACGTAAGTTATGTCCTTCTTTTCGATTTGTTGGATGACTTTTACAATCCTTTTATGAGACCGAGATCCAAGACTTTGGTGGTTTCTTCACCGATTTGGATGATGATCGGTTGACTTTGTTGATGGTGGTGGTGATGAATGAGATGAAGAGTCCGATGATGAGGAGACATGAGGAGACTTCATGTCCTTAGGAGTTTCGAGGTTTTATCCTTTGAGTGCGTTGGATGTCGAGAAGAAACTTTGTATAATCATCCTCGTCATCCTTAGACTTTTCTTTCTCGTTTCTGTTTCTCAAAATCATACACAATATTTTCCTCCACAGTGTTGTAGTTGCGAGAAGAGTGGTGGCACCGGCTCCACTTATCGGGTTGATTAACCGCATCGGAGATGGTTTAGAGTGGCAGCCCACTTGATCCTCGAGGCCACCCATTTGATCTTTAGCAAATTCTTGACCTTGTGAAGGTGTCGACTTTGTGAAACTTTTTCCCGTATGCATGATCCAATTGCTCGTCTTCTTCTTCGTGAGCTCTCATCATAAGGTACAAGTGCGTGAGTCTTCCCTTTTCTTGGGCGGTAGGAGGACTTGGAGGTTTTGCTCTTGAGGATTGACATCCTTGCGGTTTGAGTATGAGATCTCTTCATCGTGTCGGTAGCATCGAGTCCTCGTCCCGAGTTGTCTTTATGGTTCGGTGTGGGAATAGGTTCGGCTTCCTTTACGGGAACAATCCTTATGAAGGAGCTTTCCTTTTAGGAACCTTCCTTTGACTCACGAACTTGTTGTGCTTCTGCACTTCCTCTTACAGTTCTCCTTATAGGTGTTCCGAAGATTTTTAAATCAAGATGACCAACTTTGCCTTGTCTCGACCGCTTCCGGATACCTTTAGTACGATTCTAGCTTTCGACATCTTGATTAGAAGGAAATCGCAAAGATCGCACCTTGTTTCTTTGTAGACGTTTCCTTGATTCTTCTGAGATAGAATAGGTTCCGTCAACATGTCGTGATTGTCGGCGTCATTGAGCCTCTTGGGAATATCGGGATGAAGTCCAAGTGCTCTTTGTATCAACAGTTTAGTATATCGATGTAGGGAATCTTTGAGCCAAGTTTGTTGAGAAATGACATCATGTCATCCCAAATCGAGCTTGATAGCGATGTGTTTCATGTTGACCAATGCCCAAAATATTTGCGGTTCTATGAGCTTAGGATGCTCATAGTATCACGACCGTAAAGCAGACTTGGTGATGATCATGTAGAGTGTTCTCCAAGGTTGAGGAATACTCTTAAGCTCTACGTGAGAATGCTTGGTGATTATTCCCGTAGCCTCGTCATAACCGATATTGATTAAGAATTGGAGAGTTAGCTCTTGACAGTGTGGCATAAAGTTTGGTTGGATTGACTTGAGGAATAAGGAGAGCGACCCTTAAGTCTGCGGTGTAATAGTGACTTGTTTGTGGTTGAGTCCTTTGTCGCGTGATCCTTCCTTTGACCACTTTCCATAGTGTTCGAGGCTGTTGGATGTAGATCTCGGGAATGGTTGCGAGTGAGTAAGCATGTTACGATACGGATGAGTCTTGAGAATATCGATAGCAATAAGACATGAAGATTCGAGCAAGTGAGGGTGTCAAAGTCAACACGGAGGTTATTCTTTCCTATCTTCATTGGATAGCCATGAGGATGAATATCGGCAATGGAGAGAACTTGGTGCATCCACATTTATTTGTTCGACCATGTCGTGATCTCGAAATAACATTAGCCAAAGAACCAACATATCGAAAGACATAATGTTAGTCAATGGAAGGTCTTATTGTCTAGTTGTTGAATGTCGGTGATAATGATTATTCTGAGTCCTAAGTCACTTGTATGTTCAATCAATGATATCGTGAAATGTTTAGTGAGTTAGTTAACTTTAAGTTTTAAAGTTTATTTTATCACTTATTGTTCACAACATATCAAACGATTTAAGTTTATTAGTGACATTTTTGGATTCGTGATGATATGATTAGTTTATTTACAAGTTTGTACAAGTAACAATTCATCATGAAGGTCAATCTAGGGTTAAGCGTAGTTTTGGCAAAGATACGGCGTGAGCGGGAATGATATGCTTAGGCGTAAACTTACGCGTGGAATCTTAACTTACTGGCGTAAGAAATGTTGCAGCGTGGGAAAAGGAGACCTTATGCGTGGAGCTTATGCGTGAGCATATATTTACCTTACGCGTAAGGTTACTCGTGAGTTGACCTTATGCGTAGAGGTCCTTGTTCACGCATATCCTTCACGGGATACGCGTGGTCCATTGTAGAACCTTATGCGTAGAAGCTACGGCGTAAGACTAGTCTTCACGCATAACAAGCTACGCGTAAGGTGATCCTTATCGTAGATAATCAAATGACCTTGATTACGAATTCTAAGTGTAGCAATCACGAAATAAATTTATCAAATCATCAATATTAGCACACATATTCATTTTAATGACTATACATGGCATGAATCATTCGTAAAGGTTCGCGTGAAAGTCATACGCGTGAGGTCAAAACCCTAAGGGTTATGACTTACGCGTAAGTTTTCTAACCATGGAATTTGCATCAAAAGATTACGGTAGTTCTAACATGTTGTATGAGCATATAGACCAAGTTATAACATCTAACTCATGGTGAATCAAAATACCCAAACTTATGAACCTTAAACCCTAATTTCAAATTCGAATAAATCGGTGTTTCTGGGTAGTTTTAGAGCAAGGATATAATCAATTCAACATCATATAAGCATAACCCAACAATCTTTTAGACCAAAACACTTCACATTTGAAAAACACCCAATTCGACTTATAAACCCTAATTTTCAAAGATCATCAATTAGTGTTTTTGGGTGGATTTTGATGGTTAAAAAGTATCATTGATGTATTATGAGCGTTTGACACAATCAATTCACCACAAACACTGCGTATTGATTGTGTGTTCTTACGCGTACGCGTAGATCACCAAATCACGCGTAGAACAAGTTTTAGCCGTAGGATTTACATGAGATTCAACACCTTATCATAAAAACATGTTGTGATTACGAAAACACTTACAAGATGAGGATCAAAAACACGGTTTTCTTGAGTGAATCTTAAGCGTGGGATGATAATAGGTGTTTTGTAATAAATGTGAAGTGAAAGTTAGGTGGAGGATATTTTTATTCAAAATATTTTTAAGGTTTTGACAGTTTTGGTCCCTCCACTTTTCCTTTTCATCAAAGCATTTTAACTTCCATTTTGGTTACCAAGCGAAGATTTTAGGAAAGAAACTTGACGACACTCCCCTTGACTTGAGAAAATAATGAAAGGTTATTAATTAAAGTCCAGGAGTGTCTTTGAACCAGAAATGTACCACCATTTGTAAAAGAATCAACCGAGATGTGATAACATGCAAGTACAGATGTTTTGAAGCAGTTAATAGATTATTTTCTCCCCCTCAACACTTGATCGGAAGAATCTTGAATTTTGAAAGATTGAAGTTTTGTGGAAGAAATGTACTTGCCATGTTGAAAGAAATATAGATTAGAAGAATATTTTTGTTGTTTTATCGGATTTTATATTTTTGTATTTTGTTTTGAAAATTTATTTACAAAAGATGTTTTGGTGTTTGACGGGTTTTAAAAGGCTGTTTTAAGAGGTCATCAATTCCTCTTGAGTCAAACACCTCATACCAATTCGGTGGACCAACTCATTAAACCTAGCGGGAGGCAAGGCTTTGGTGAGCGAGATATGCCAATTGGTATTCGGTACCACAAAGTATAATTCAACGGTACCACATTCCACATGGTCCTTGATGAAATGATAGCGTGGATCGATGTGCTTTGATTTAGTCTTTGTCGAAGGTTGCACGAGATTGCAATGGCACTCCGATTGTCATGATACATCGAGGATTCATCAAATACATAACCATAGTCTTTGAGTTGTGTTCTCATCCAAATGACTTGAGCACAACACGCGGACATGGCTACATATTCCGCCCGATTGATGGCGATGATGTACAATCACGCTTCTTTGATTGCCAAGACACGGTTTATCAGAAATTGGAGTGCTCTGAAGTACTTTTCCTTGAGTCTAGGCATCCTGCGTGATCGGTACGAAAAAGCGATTAGTTCAAACCGAATCCCGGATACGGATCCTCAAGTTAATGGTTCCCTTGATGTATCGGAGTTCTTTTAGCCTCGAGAGGTGGGTTTCGGTTGGTCGCGACGATAGCGGAGCATAGATAAGCGGCAAAGACAATATCAGTCGCTAGATGTTAGATACATGAGAGACCTATAATACTTGATTATTTGGTAGGGTCAACCACTTTCCCATGTAAATCGACATCTAACTTCTTGGTATGAGCCATTGGCGTGGCATAAGTATCACGAGTTGTCATTCCAAATTTGTTTAACAATTCAAGGGCATATTTGGGTGACTCAAGAAAATACCACGGGGTGATTGATGAACTTGCGGTCCTAGAAAGAGCGTAAGTTCACCCATCATGGACATTTCAAAATTTTTCTTCATTAGTTTTGCAAAAGCGATTGAAAACTTTTATGTGTTGACCCAAAATGATGTCATCCACGTAAATTTGAACAATTAAGATGTGTGCCCGTGATATTGTATAAAAGAGTTGGGTCAACCGAGCCTTTGGTGAAGTTATTGGCAATGAGGAAAGATGATAGCTTATCGTACCATGCAGGGGCTTGTTTGAGACCATAAAGAGCTTTGTTCGGTTTGTAGACATGGTTCGGGAACTCGGGATCAACGAATCCATCCGGTTGGTGACATAGACCGTTTCTTTAAGTTGTCCATTGAGAAGCGCCGTTTTGACATCCATTTGATAGACCGTCATGTTCATATGAGCCGCGAATGCGAGAAATATCGAACGACCTCAAGGCGAACACCGGGCAAAAGATTCTTCAAAGTCTATTCCTTCTTCAGCGATAACCCTTAGCAAGTAGGCGTGACTTATTACGGATGGCGTTCAAACATCAATTTGTTTTTCCAAATCCATTTTAGACCAATGATGTAGACTCTGTTGGTCTTTCAACCAGTTCCATACTTCAAGGCGTTTGAATTGGTTGAGTTCTTCCGCATGGATTCAATCCGAGTTGTCTTTTGTCATTGCGTCTTTAATGTTTTTAGGCTCAGTTAGCGGGAGACGGTGAGTGCATAAATGCAATGTTCACCGTCTGAGTGAAGGCGTTGTCTTGTAACGGCCGGTTGATTCGGGTTGCCAATAATGTTAGCGAGAGGATGGTCTTTGTCCATCTATGTGTAGAGGGTTGATGTTGGTATACATTGTGCAGATTCGAGGATTCAAATGGTTTGTTGAAGATTCCGCGACATCCAGTGCGGCGATCTCATTGCAAACGGAAGAACGCATTTGGATCAAAATCTGCGGGTGGGGTACTTCATTGAGAATATCATCATTTGGTTCATCATTGTTGGAAGCGGTGTGTTCAATCTGTTGTGTTGGAGTCAATTGGTGTAGGTGCATCTTCAACGAGTTGTTGTAGCGGTGTATCGGTATAGGAATATGATCGGGTTGAGCGGCGGAGACAGCGGATACACCAGAGCACGTTCATCAATATCATCACGAGCAGAGGAGCAAATAACCTTTCCATTTGTTGTGAGTTAGGTGAGGGCTTTCTTGGTGATGATGGGGTTGAGGAAGTTTAAGCGGTTGTGACCGGCTCTGGTCATTATACTCGAAGCCATTTCCGTGAGTTCATCGAAATGAGCATGAATCGTTTCCATTACCTCCTTAGTTCGACGATTCAGTTGAAACCTTTAGTATTGTCACGGTATCAATAAAGACTCCAATATCGACTTTTGCTTTGAGCTTTCCAAAATCATCACGATCATTATTCGGATAGCAAAGGGATCCAAATACATGAAAGTGTTTGAGGTTCGGTTTATAGTTGTGGACAAGCTCAAAAGGTGTTTTGTTGTGGCGTTTGTGATCATGGAGCGGTTTTGAGTATAGCATGCGATGAATCGACTTCTACCCATAAGTGTCTGGAAGTTTAGCATTGATTAACATTGTTCTTGCGCTTCCACTAACGCTCGGTTTCGTCTTTCAACAACTCCGTTTTGTTCGGTGTCCGTGCAATAGATGTTTGATCTTTGAATTCCACTTTCTAATAAAATGCACGAAGGGTTTTGTTAACAAATTCGGTTCCTTTATGCATTACGATGATTACGGCGGTGTTGGGCTGAAACATATCTTTGTGAAAGGTGATGATCATTTTGTGGAGCTTGGTCTTTGCTACGAAGAAAGTAGACCCAAGTCGATCGTGAGTAGTCATCAACAATTACTAAGATGTGGCGTTTGCCATTGATCGTTTGCCGCGCATCGGGCCACACAAATCCATGTGAAGAAGATGAAGCACATCTTGAGGCGTGTTCCACCTTTGAAGGAAAATGAGCACGAGTGCTTTTCCGTTGTTCACGGTGAGCAAAGGTGATCTTTTGAATCTAGGAATCGTGGGAGTCCTTCAACTAGTTTGTGTCGAGCAAGGTTGGTGATGGTTTGAAAGTTTAGGTGTGAGAGGCAGCGGTGCCATAGCCGAGATTTTGTAGATGTTGCCTTAGAAAGTAGCGGATGGGAGATGAAGCAACCATGTCTTGCATCGAGATAGTGTAGAGACTAGAATTACGCGAGCCATACATTAGATCGTTTCCTTGTAGATCACGAATGAAACAAGTTTTCTCCCCGAAAGCAACCTCCAAATCTCCATCACAAAATTGACCTCACGAAAGCAGTTGTGACCGAGGCCTTCCACATAGTAAACCTCATTGATTTCGATGTTCCCATTAACATAATCTCCGTAGCCCATGATGGGCTGCGAAGTGATCGATTCGAATCGGCGGTGCCAATGAACTTTGCAATAAAGTTTGATAACAGTTTAAGATTGCTGTCATGTGTCGGGAACATCCGCTATCAACAATCGAGAGAATGATCATATCACACGCATTACACACAGGGCGACACGGATGGAATAGAAGTAGATGTGGAACCCGAAATGTTAAAGGGTTCCAAGCGGTCACGTTAGACATACACACATTGACAAGTTTAGGCAGCCATTTAAATCCAAGTGTGTTATATATCCATTTCGCCATCTATAACTACTCTTTGCTTTAGTCTTAGTGAAAGCACTAGGTGGTACTACATTCTTAGGAGGTGTGGCGGAGCTCTTTGTGATAGCAATGGTTGCCTTAGAATCTAAAGAAGGTGGTTTACCAAGCACGGACTTAGAATGATTAGTGGGCCTAGAGGTATTCCGATTCTTAGGATTCCGTAATCTAGAGATTATAGCTTTAGCAACACATTTGTCATGACAATCGAATTCATACTCTTTTGACAAATATCACAAGGTGCATCGATGAATATCAAAGGTACTTAACGGTTTAGCATTCGTTACATCACTATTTCTATTACATTTGCGGACCTGACATCTATAGTGGAAGTAACATGAGTTTTATTGATTCCTAGGGTGTTCTTCTACTTTAGCATTCCTTATTGATCTTTTCTTGGGTCGCATGACTTCCTATTCTTCGATTGAGTGCTCTAGGTCGTGAAGTGCGGACGTTTGGAAAGATGCAACTATTCTGTTCAATGAGGGAAACACATTAGCAACTTGTGATTTGGCGGTGGGAATTCTAGGTTCACGATTACTAAGTGTATTGGTGCTAATCTCTTAATCACGATGGCGGGAGTTGTTCATACTTTCCTAACATTTCCGTAACTTAGAGATGGTGTGAATCGGATCTTGATTTTCGAGCGAATATTTCCGACAAAATTCATTACTTCACTAGTGTGAGCAAGATAGTGATCAAGTTCATTAGATGCTTCATCTCGAGTCTTTTGAGTAAATCAAATATGACACCATATTCTGTTTAACTTTTAAAATTTCTTGTTCATATTTTGAGATTTGACTTTTCAAAGACACGTTTGATCATCCGGTTGCTCAATTTTAGGATCGAAGATTTTGCACTCAATTGAGCGATTTTCTTTTGGCGAGTTGATGGTTGTGAATATCTTTTCACACCATTGAAGACGACGTTTTGCATTGTAAATTCCGTGTGTAATCGTTTATTTTACGCTTTTAAAGACTCGATCCGAAGCACATTATCGGTGTTCTCACGGTAATAACGGTTTCAACAATATCGGCAGAGATATGATCGGATGCATATGGCAGCGAATAGAATAGCACAACATTATGGATATCGGACCAGATAACATCTTCCAAGAGTCGATCAACATCTTTTCTCAACGGTTTTTTTGCGTTTTGTGTTAGTAATAGATGTTTCATTTTCTCGAAAAACGTTTTCATTACCCCAAGTTCCTTATGAAAATCCTTTTCGAGCAATTGCACAACTTTTCAAGTTTTAACATTAGGTAAAGATTTTTCGAAGATGTCTCTTTGTTCTCTCGCCGAGGCGATTGAAAATGTTCAACTTTGATTTCGGATCGATATTCTATCTCATGTTGTAAAATTTTGAGGTCGACCATGAAAATGTCAAAATATCGAAGGATTTTTCGATTTTCGGGGTTTGAGTTTACTTCACTAATGGAAGGTAAAGGACCATAAGTTTGTGCAAAGACTGTTTTGGGATTAACGATAGAAGACTCGGGTGTTTGATGATAACCACAGGTGTGTTTGAAGAATCCGTTGGTGTGACGAAAGTGACGCGTTTTATAATTAAAGGTTTGTTGTAAACAACATTTTTAATTTTGATCGACTCTCGTCTTACGCATCTAATTCCTCTTGACGATGGTATTCAACAACACTCATGACATATTATCAATTTTGTATTACGCTTTGGAAACTTGAGTTGGTTTGAATGTTTTAGTGAAAGCTTTGGTTTATGTCACTAGATTTTTCCATATCCATTTGGATTAGGTTTTAAGGTAAACTTTTCAATAGTCATTCTTGATTCACCATGTTTGTAAACAACAGCTTTAAACTCTTTAATTTTGTTTTGCAAACCGAGAATTTCGCAAGAAGGTCATCTACCCGATTCGTTGAATGCTTTTGTATCACGGAGCTGTTTTGACAATTTAACAACTCACCTTAGCTTTTGATTTTCCAAGGTGAGAGCGTTAATTTGCTTTTTATGTTCATGTTTCGATTGTTCTAATTCGGACAACAAAGCATTCTTGAAGCTAGATCACGATCTGTCTCTAAATATTTTTCGTTTTGATGAGATTTTGCAAAGCGGCTTCAAAACCTTTTCACGGTTTTCTTGAGTTTTGAAAAAGTTGAGTTGCATTTGTAAACATTTAAAATCCTTGGTTAACAGTGCATTTTTACTTTTTAAGGATTGATTTAATGCATAACATTCCTCCATTTTGATTTTATGGTCTTGAATTAACCGAGCAAAATCCGGATGAGGCAACAGATCATCTTGTTCAACGTGAGTCTCAACATAATCATTCTTTAGATCCTCAAATGCGACCACGGAGTCAATTTGATTATCAAAGGAAACCATGAGGTCATCTTGATCGTCAAATGTAACTCTGAGGTTAACTTGAAAATCATCGAAGAAGATGTAGAGGACTCATTTTGAGCGATCGATCCGTCTTGGATTCGAGATATTGGCGGAGATATTAGTTCGAGATATGATGATGGTTTGTTCGGTACCGAGACAAGCCATCGGTGTCCTACACCGGGCTGTATCACTCATATGCGACTCATGCATATTAGCCATCAACATAACAAATGCATTAGCTGCAAGTCCTCCATATCATCATCGAGTCTACATACGCCATAAAGCTCGTTCTTTGTTTGTGAGAGATCCACCGACTTCATCCTTAAGAGCCAAAAGTAAGGCCTCTTTGAAATAAGCACCGCCCCTAGTCCTTGGCTTTGGGCATGCATTAGCCATGTGTCCCTTCTCATTGCGGTTGTAGCATCGAAGACCATTTAACGATTACGAGCATTTCCTGTTCCACCACTTGAGCTCGTTGTTATTCCTACCCACAACATTAAACCCTTGACCACCGCCCATCGGCGACCATAATCACGATTCGAACTTCAACACGTCCATTGTTCACAACAACTTGAGTCCGTGTGTTAGATGAGGAACGAATCGATTGTTGGATTTGTTGGTGTAATGACCAAAAGCATTAGCAATCATCACAAATCCTTGTTGTAACGCTCGAGCGGATCTGTTTCCTCGGTAGCTTCAACGACATATGCTTGAGCATTGTTCTTTGTATGGAACCAATTGATTTTGTTGAGGTTGAGGTTATTCTTGTGAAGGTGTGTTGGAAGCGATTGGTTGAGTTCTTTGGTTGAGAGGATAATTACATTGAGCATACAAGGCAAGTTGTTGATTGTCCGGTTGTATTTGTTTAGCAATTTGAGCACGGAGAATCCTTTCCGATCAACTTCCTTCTCATGAGGCTTCAAGTAATCGTACAACAATCCATAAGTAGAATGATGCATATTCTTCGCAGCGGAGAAAAATGACATACTTCTCCCATTCGGACCAAGACTACTCGGGAACTTAGTATTCACCGCAATTCTTGGCATGATGATGTTGTGTTTATCCAAATCATTGATGATGTCCAAAATCGATGATGATATGACTCGAGTGTCTCTCGAGGTTCAATCATGAAGTGTTCATAAGCCAAGTAAATTTTGGATTCCAAATCCTCCCGATTGAGTCTGATCCTTCCATAAGAAGATGAATATGATCCCACATCTTTTGTGCGATCTTTTGAGCATCAACACTACGAAGAATTGGGTTTGGTAATCCTAAAAGGATGTATTCCATTGCAAGTTCATCGACTTCATAGTGTAGAAGTTACGTAGGATTTAAATCTGCTGAGTAGCAATGTTGGTTTGTTCATCTCTTGGTGGAGCAGTTGGATCTCCGGGTACAATGACGGTAGGCATCTCAAATGGACCTTCAAGATAACCTTCTTTAAGAACTTTCCATGTGGCTTCTTTAGATCACAAAACCTAAAGAACCTTATCACCCATTGATCGTAGTTTCTGGAGTGAGCATTGGAGGTCTATCAGTGATCCACTTCATGAATTGATTGTTGGTCGCTTAAAGCTTCACACATCTTTGCAAACCAAGTGGGTTCCTTCATAGTGGTCCGTGATGGATGTTGATTGAAATCGGTAGTGTAGGGTTGAACTTGAAGGCTTGATTGTGGTTGAACCATTTGTGGTTGTGGAATTGCACCAAGTTGTGGAGTATGTTGCTGATTAAATTGTTGTTGATAAATGGCTTGTTGTTGATTCCATTGTTGATGTTGTGGAGTTAATTGTTGTTGTTGTTGATGATTATAAGTGCGAGGAAATAGTTAGAGTATGGTGGTTGAGACATGATGATAAACTTGTGTGGTAAAATGGATCTTTGTAGTCGAATGAACCTTTGTTGATGAAGTGTCCTTAGGCGTAGAAAAGACAAGAACCAAGTAGCACTTATGCGTAAAAACACCAAAAGTTACGCGTAACAAGAATAGTTCTGCGTAGGATTTAGCTTACGCGTAAGTAGGATAAAAGCACTAAATTTAGGCGTAGACAAAAGTTAGGCGAGAAAGTTATCGCGTGGGATTACCTTGTCGTAGACCTTAGTTTACGCGTAAAGTGAATCTTATGCGTGGAATTTCTGGCGTAAGCTTATGCTTATGCGTAATTTTAGGGTTTTGCCCAAATGATCTTTTACACTTCACAAGGCAAAAGATATCCAAAGTCGACGTATTTTGAGACTTATCCAAGTAAGAAAACACGGATTAAACCGAAAATTGAAGATCAAACCAAGGAACAATCTTACGCGTAATATTAGGGTTTTGATACGCGTGGGATTACTCGTAACTTTGATTACGCCCAAATGTGTTTCTAAACCGGTTTTTGTTATGGAATAGCTTAAATAGTACCAAAAGAACACAAAAGTGTGAATTTTGATGTACTAAAGCGCTAAGCAGGTTACGCGTAGAACGACACCCTCGAACAAAAACAAGCTTAAAAGCGTAAATCCACGCGTAAAGTTTGAAACTTTTGCCAAAACAAGTATTTTAACACCTCAAAACATTGAAAGTACAAGAATCTTGGATTAAAAAGTGTAAAAACGAGTTTTAAGATAACCAAAGATAGCGTTATCTCTACGCGTAAGATTCAAAACCAAAACTTCAAAAACAAACGAGTACACCCAACTATTTGGCGATTGATACCATTGTTAGGTCACTAGTTTTACAACACAAGCTTATAAGAGAAGAGATAAAGCGGATGAACAAGTTATAAGCACACACACACACGATATAGTATGACCGGTTATGAAACAAGAGTGAATGAGAGAATAACTGAACAACCAACCTCAAATGAGGGTTTACAATAGTTATATAGGCAAGGAGTTAGGGCAACACTCCTCTCCTTCCCTATTCCTTATTGGGCTTGGATCAAGCTTATGGGCCTTCTACATAAGTTTGACCTTAAACAAACATAAAGGCCATAACAAAGCTACCTATTACATATGAAATATAAATACTTGAAATCTTGTTTAGGAGTGATTCCAACACGAGACACCTTGGAGCAACAAGGCACTGATCTGATTACACAACATACTATCACTTTCAAAGAACAAAGAACTAAAGAACAAAGAAAATGAAGACGTCACGCAGAGAACTTGTCAAAGGAAACAATTTCTACATCGGGAGATTGTTCGAATTAAGACACCTCTTCTCACAAGAAAGAAGAATGTCAAGACGCGTCAAAGCTACTATTACATCAAGACCTACAACGTTTATCACTCATTCATTCATCACTAACACTTAGGGAGATTGTTGGAATCACTCCTAAACCTTATTCAAGTGTTAGTGATTCATATGTAATAGTTAGCTTAATATGGCCTTTATGTTAGTTATTATGCTTAGGCTTATGTAGAAGGCCCATAAGCCCAGGCCCAAGTCCATAAGAGAAAGGAAGGACTAGGAGTGTTGCCCTAGCTCCTCTCCTATAAATACCTTGTAATAACCCTCACTGAGGGTTGGTTGTTCAATCACACTTTCACCTTTACGCATAACCTTTCACATAGTCATATCGTGTGTGTTTGTGTGGCTTGTTCATCCGATCTCTTCTCTATCTCTTCTCTTGATGCTTGTGAAAGACGTTATATTCAGGATCTACAGTTTGTGAATTTATTGTACCAATACTGTATTTCTTTCTCAAAGCGATCGGACATAACATTAAAAACTTCGAAGGTTATTTTTACAAACTTGTTTAGAGATTCACCAAACGGTTAACTTCAAACTTTTCCCGACTCCTTCGGTACTTTATATAAAGAAGCAATTGTGCTGTCATTTATCAAAAAACCAAGTGGTTTATGAAGTTTTCAATAGAAATGTTTCCGTAGAAATACAAGTAATTGATTAAATAATACCTCTATTGCTTTTTCTGAATATATCTTAATAGTTTAGCCTTTCATAAAGCTAAGAATATTTTTATTCAAAGCTTTGATACCGAGACAAAAATTACGTTCCCAGAATTTTTATCTTGTATCCAAGTTCAAAAACTAAAACTTTAAAGTACAAGTACTTAAACACACCTTTTATTAAAACTTTGAAAGCGTAAATATTTTACAATGGTGATGATAAGAGATTTTTGGTGGGTGATCGGATGATCATTACAAGGAAATACAAACGCCTTTTATAGGCTAACATACTAGAGAATATGCCTTGGCATCTAGCATATTCTAGAGAGTCATTATTGATTTAATTATTTTAGAATGGCTCGTGACTCAAGTTTGACTTGAAACATAATAATTATACAAATGGCTGACAACTTGATTACATGCGAACACGTCTAACATTTTTTACTTCAAAACGATTCAATTTTAATGATCCTAAGCAATAATGATCCAAGCTCCGAGCTAGGGGTGAGCGAAAAAACGAAAAGACTGAATAAATCAAAAACCGAAACCGAACCGAACCGAAAATAATCGAACCGAACTAATAACCAAACCGAATTTGCTAAAACCGAACCGAACCGAACTACTAATTCGGTTCTCGGTTTGGATATGGGTTTAGCAGTTTGAACTGAAAACCGAACCGAAAACCGAATTCATATAAATATATATATATATTTTTATATATTTATATATATATATTTATATATTTATATATAAATAAATTATTAAAGGTTATCATAATATAATAAAACACTTTTATGCTTGAAATATATTTTTGCTAAATATATATGTAATTATATATATTTTTTAAAGAGTAAACTACACCATTCGTCCTTGTGGCATCGTTGACCGTCAATGATCGTCCTTTGACCAAAAAAATGCACCGTTAGTCCTTAAGTGCGAAACGTTACTCAGAGTTGGTCCCTCGCTCTAACGGCTGTAAATAACGCCCGTTAAATCAATCCATGTAAGGGTATTTTCGGTATTTTCCCATTTATTTCTAACTTCATCTTCTTTCTAACACCATCTCTTCTATTCATCTTATCACCACCTACCACCTACCACCACCATCTTATTTCTAAAAACACACAAAATCAAATTAAATCAAAACAAAAAAAGAATTTCAAGAACCATACAAGAAATAAACCAAACCCAATAATTATTCACCGCCACACACATATTCATCTTGACCAAATTCTGAAACAAAATCCTTTTAGATCTGCCAATCCACATCCAAAAATCACAAATGATAAAAATTATCTAATAATCATCTTTCAGCAATCACATGAAACCTACATCCCTATATCACAAATAGTCAAATACTAACCCACTTTAAGAGTCTTTTCAACTTCAAGAAGGACGAGACAGTTCTTGGATGTGGTTCTTGGGAAATTGGGATCCGGAGGTCTTCTTGGTGCTTCCTCACTTCTTCGCTACTCTCAGATTACGCCGAACCCGTTTGGCTAATGACCCAAGTCCGCAAAGAATGGAGGAAAGAGGCGGTTTAATGGTTTGGTTGATGTCTCAAGCAACACACTTGCATCCGATGGTATTGTTGGGCTTTACAGTGGTTTCAACATCTCATGTCTTTGGTATCATTGTCACCATGGTTTGTAATTCGGATTGTACGATTCTTTGAAACCAGTTCTCCTAACCGGCAAGTTGCAGGTAACTATTTGTGATATGATTATCGAACTTTTTGAGGGTGGTCGAAGGTGGTTAGAATGGTGATGGAGGGTGAAGATGAAGATGGTGGGTTTTGATGGTTTGAAGAAGATGATATATTAAGAAGAAGAAATGATTGGTGGTTTGTGGTGGGAAAAGACAAATATACCCTCGACTTAAACAGGCTTAACGCCCGTTACTCACGCCAGTTAGGGTGAGGGACCAACGCTGAGTAAAGTTTCGCACTTAAGGACTAACGGTGCATTTTTTTTTGTCAAAGGACGATCCTTGACGGTCAACGTATACCACAAGGAAGAATGGTGTAGTTTACTCTTTTTTAAATAGTGAAATTCGGGTTAACCCAAGAACCAAACCGAATTAGAATTCAACCGAACCGAATCGAAAACTGAATTTGAATTTGGTTTGGTTCGGTTCTCGGGTTGACTTAAATTTTTTTTAACCGAATTAACCAAACCGAGCTAACCGAACAACCCGATAACTGAACCGATGAACACCCCTACTCCGAGCAGTAAGATTTTCTATTTCATTCACCGTATATGAGCCCAAACACAAGAAAACAATAGGCCCAAAAGAAAAACAAGCATCACGCGCCACAACAAGCCATTATAAACCATGCACTTCAAACAAACAAACAAACACAACCCTAAACACAACACAACTTCTCAACCCTCTTACGCACGTGACAACTTGTCGAACTATACGGACTCCCTCCACCTCCTCACATCGTCAGATCACACCACACGTGTCAAATCAACGGCCAAGATCGTTTTGAACCATATCTATGTATAAAAAGCACATTGTGTGAATGAAACAGTAATAATAAGAAGAAAGAGATGGAGAAAGAGCTGATTGAATTGTTCGAGTCGGTGAAGAAAGCGGCAGATGCGGCGGAGGAAGAGCGGTGTTTGGATGCGTTGAATTCGTTGAAGAAGTTCCTGTTAATTATCAATTACTCGTTTCTACACAGGTATTACTTTTTTATGCTATATATTCAATGTGATTAATTAATTAATTAGTTTTTTTTTAATGTGTTTTGATTTTAGGTCAATTTCGATTTTTTATATTAATTGTTGCTATAAAATTAGTTTTTCGATTTTTTATGTTTTTGTTGAAACTAAGAATTTTTTGGTATAAATAATGTGAAAGTTTTGATTTTTATAAAATTTTAACTCTGACAGATTAAAAAAAATGTTTTAGATTAATGTTTCTGATGTGAAATTGGATATGTTTGAATTTTAGGCGAACAATTTATTTTTTGGATGTTTTTTTTTTGGTATAATCAATGTGAAAGTTTGGATTTTTGAAGTTTATCTTATTGACAGATAATTTAACGCTTTTGTTTTAATATATCAAGTGTTGTTATTGTAATTGGTTTTATTATGCTAGTTGTGATTGGATGTTATCTATGTCAACTTGAATGCGATTTCAATTGTGTGGAATTTCAATTTGATGGTCACAAACTTTAAAGAAACTGGATTTTGGAGGCTGATTTTCAGATGTTTTGACTACTATTGAGAATGTGAGGTGTAAATTATACTCTGCGAAAATTTAATATTCAGATTTTAATATGCTGGCTTTTGAAGGAACATGTATACAAGAAAGAAAAAGTAGGAGTAAATGTAAATGTAAGATGTGGGAAAATTTTAATTTGTTTTGAACTTTTAGGATAATTTTAATATCATATTTTAATGAAATTGGGAATTTTAGGTATAACTAATGTGAAAGTTTCAATCCATTCTATATTATGTGACATATATTGGGTTTTGTGTAACGTTTTATCTGTGTGTAATGCAATGCATGTGATTGTTTTTTGAGTTTTAGGTTAAATTTGATTATCAGCCTCTTGTTTATAATACTATCAGCCTTTCAAAAAACAAAAAAGGTTAAATTTGATTGATTTTGAAGGTAGGTAGGCTCTCTGATTTTAAGATGTTTTTGTTAAATTTGAGGTATGAATAACATGAAAACTTTGATGTGTTATGGCATTTCAAAGACCAGCATGTTGCTGAAATAACGAAGGAAAAAAATCTTCGAGGGAATTTAGGTTATCTGATTCTTAGATGTTTTCATTCTAATCGAGATTTTGTGATTTAAAACTTTAACTAATATGAAGATTTTGATTTGCAATTGATGGGATGTCAAAGATGGTCATGTTATTAAAGTAAAGAAAAAAAATGCGTAAAATAGAATGTAGGTTATCTTATATTTGGATATTTTGTCCAAATCGAGAATTTGTCGTGTAAATAACTAATTGCTAATAACACATAGAATTTGATTTTAATTCATTGACATTCAAGGACAGACATGCATAGTAAGTTAAAATAAGGAAAAGAAGGTGTAAAAACGAATGTAAGACATAAGAAAAACAGAGGCTAGCCAAGGTCTCGGATGTTATTAAAATTGAGGATTTGAGGTGTATAGATGATATGGAAGGTTTGATTTTATATCTTATTGTTGTTAATCTAGGTTTGCGTGACTTTTAATCTGTGTGTAATTGAATGCATCGAGTTTCTGTTCGAAGTTTAGGTTAAAACTGATTTGATTTGGGAAGTAGGTTGGATATCTGATTTTAAGATCTTTCCTTTGCATTGGAGAATTTGAGGTACTAGTATTATTAAAATTTTATTTATGATTAATTGCTTGTTATGAAATAACAAAAAAAAGCGTAAAAAGGAATGTATGTTATCCGGTTTCTTGATGTTTCATTATAATCGAGAAGTATCAATAGTATGAAAATTATAAACTCTAGTTCTTGACATGTATTGACATGCTTGATATAGAAACAACGAAAAGAAGGTGTAAAGCCGAATGCAGGGTATCTGATTATCAAGTGTTTTCATTCAAATAGTGAGTTTGTGGTTTACATGATATGGAGATTTTGATTTGTAATCTATTAACATGTAAGGGCAGGCATGTTATAGAAACAACAAAAAGGTGTAAAAAGGGATGGATGATGTGAGATAAATAGAGGCTTGTGAATAAATTAGTTTTTGATTTGGTGGACACATGCTGTAAAAAACCAGATCTTGATGTATGTCACTTGTTAGTGTAAGATTGAAGGCAATGCTATCGGAAAAGTTGTGCTAATAAATTTGAAATTTAGCTTCTTTTTGTTGTTTCTTGAAAAGTGGCTCTTTAGTTTATTTTTTATTTCATTTGCAGTAATGATTGTATGAATTTCACTACAGATACAGAAACATAAGCGAATTTTATAGGTGACGTGGATTTGCAATCTTGTGTACCAAATTATATACTATGCGAATTGCATAATGCTTGCTGATGGGAAAAAAGTAAATTTGTTTGGAATTTTACTAAGAAACATTTCATTAACGACATCTGTGAAAGGAAACTGTTGAGTTAATATTGGAATAGAATAATACTTGAATTGATATGTGGCTTGTGCGGTGGTTATTGACCGGGCTTATTAATTATGCACTGATGAATATTTATTGATATGTGACTTCTGTAGGTGGGAAAACGTCTTCGTCAGTTAACAAAACATCCAAAGAAGAAGATTCAGTCACTCGCATCTGAACTAGTCGAGATTTGGAAAGGCATAATTGTTGAAGAAACAATAAAGAATAAGAAAAATGGCAACTTGGACATTATTGAATCTCCAAAATCTAATAACACACCAGTTATGTCCCAAAATAAATTTCATAGGACCAATTCTGTCAAGGCTTCAAGGGAGGAGGAAATAAAGGTTATTAAGACGGAGGAAATGAAAGCTGAGAAAAATGGTCATAATAACACACCAACTTCTGAAATACAGCTTAATAATGTGAAGGTCGAAAAGAAACCCACAATAAATGACGTTGCTTCCCCGAAGCTGACATCCCTCGTTTATTGCAAAGATCCCATTCGTGACAAGATCCGTGAACTTCTTGCAGATGCATTGTGCAAAGTTTCAGGGGAAGCTGATGACGAATCAAGGGATGAAGTGAATGCCTGTGACCCTTATAGGGTCGCTGTATTGGTTGAGTCAGCAATGTTTGAAAAATTGGGAAAATCTAACGGGGCTCATAAATTGAAGTACAGATCAGTAATTACTAATGCTAAGGATCCAAAAAATCCAGATTTCAGAAGGAAAATACTACTTGGGCATGTGAAGCCTGAGAGGATTGTCGAGTTAACACCCGGAGAAATGGCGAGTACTGAAAGACAAATGAAGGATGCGAAAATAAAGGAGAAAGCTTTATTTGATTGTGAACGCTGGGGCCCACCAAAGGCTACTACTGATCAGTTTAGATGTGGGCGATGTGGGAAAAGGAAGTGTACTTATTATCAGTTGCAGACGCGGAGTGCTGATGAACCTATGACAACGTTCGTGACGTGTGTCAACTGTGATAATCACTGGAAGTTCTGTTAAAGGATTATTGGACTGTTGTTAATAACTTCTTTGAGTTAGAAGCTGCAGTTGTGAAAAGTTCTGTTAATAAAGCTTTTTCACATCTACACCAGCTGAAAATATCAGGTCAGATTAGGTGTCGAATGAGTTATATTCTTTCGTTTAAGTTTTTTTTCTTATTGCTGTAAGATGTAGGAATTTGTTTATGTTTTTTAATGCTCTTATAGGTGTAGGAGATTATCCGCGCCTTTATGTGCGTGAGGCCATTGTGGTTGTAAGAGAGAGAGAGAGTTTACCTTCTTTAAATGATTTAGTTTTATCTTCGGGATCATTTGTTGCTTTCCTTTTAATCTGTTTGCTCTTCTTTATTGCTATCTATAAGTTTAGGTACCAATTTTGCCTATTCAATTATCAATGGGCCGATTAGGTTAGTAACGGCTCAAATGGGTAAAATGAAAGAAAAGAAATTGCCTTAAAGGGATATGTTTGAATAATATGAGTGGGTTGAAAATCATCCAATACACACAACCAACCTGATAGCTTTATAATATAACTTCTATAATTTGTATCATCTTTAAGACAAGTGTACATCAGACGGGTTAGGGTCAACCTGACCTGACCAAGTGACTCGTACCAAAGTTACCATTTTAACTTGTTATTTACCTGTCCATTTTGCCGTTTTCATATTACAACTTACTGTTTTCAGTTTGCTTTTTGTGTTTTTTCTACATATGGAGTACTTTTGCTTTGTAGCTTTCTTAACGGTGATTTCACAATCTGTTCTTTTATAATCTGTAGTGATATATGCAAGGTTTGTATGTGTTATGCCCAAATTTTAAATATATGTTAATGAGATCTATATATATATGAATCATGTCAGATGAAATTTTATTATTCTCCAAATACTTTCTTTATTGCTACAATGCTAGAATTACATTCTTAAATTTCACTTTTTAACCAGAAATACAAGTTTTTGTTTGGCAAAGATACAATGAAACAATGACCAGAAAGATATCACTTGAAACACATTTACAAGAAGGTTAATGATGAGCAATCTGTAGCCGCTTCTGAAATATTTTCAATCCTTAAACCTAGTTATGACATATGTATTTGATGAACCTTGGTTATGAAGTTTTGGTGGGAAACTACAAATTTATAATGAAATGAGTGTTGCAGATTGTCGACAAACAAACAACAAATTGGTGATAACATGACTGGATAAAATTGGTTGTAAGATTTGTACTTACAAGTATCAAATATTTACAAAACAATGTGTTTGTGTTAGACTGGTAGTACCGGAGACCACAAACTTGACCAAACAGCCCCACCGGCACCAGCTCAGCTAGACCAAATGCTTATAGTAAGGCGGCCGTAGACACGCTAAAAATATACTCCATAAAAATAAATAAATAAACTCACGCTCACAAACACTTCTAATTCATTTGGTCGCCTGGCGGACCAAACCTTTCACTTTTTGGGATAGGGGGACGCGTCTGGTATGGTCGTGTAGGGAAAAGGGGGTAGGGGTTGGTGATTGACCGATGTGTTTGGTCTACCACTACGAGTTGTTTTATAGTCTTTTATGTTTAATTATATGAAACCACTCCTATCACCATCTTTCACTGTTTGTCGTCAAAAAAATAATTTGATAATTTGGGTGTGTTTGACAAGGTTAGTTAGCGCTTAAGTCGGACTCAAATTAGTATGGGTTCGGTATGGCTTTTGTTTAATGGTCACTATGACAGAATGTCAGTAGAAGGGCCAAAATATAATATTAGAGAATATTTTTAATTAACTTTTAGTTTACTTTTATCAATCTTAACTTCATAATAGAAAATGTTTTTTCTTAAAACTTTAAAAATTTAAAAGTTGATAATGTGTTATGCCTACTTTTAAATTTTAGTGGTTTTAACTCAAAATTTTGTTTAACATCTTACCAAAAATAGGTGACTTATGTTTTAAAAAAAATCATATGTTGCTTTGTCTTATCTACGCTTGGATATCAAGCTTCGTGGAAGAAAAAAGTCGTAGGTTATGTTTTGAGTCGTATGAGTCAAATGTAATCTAGTTATAGTCGTTACTTCATTTATAGAAGTAGGTTTGCTTATTATGTTAGCTTTACCACTTCTAACGGCCTGAGATGTAGGATTTCACTCTTACCATACTTAAATGTTTTTTAAAGTACTCCGTAATACATTTACAGAAAACCCTTTATCAAAAAAAAAAAAAAAAAAAAAAAAAAAGGGACATGATTAGTAAAAAGTTGATTCCATCTTCAGTTTCACTATTTTACACGTTTTTATACATTTTAAATTTTGTTCTTTACTTGAATTGTCATATGTTATAATATTTTTAAATTAAGTTTTGATTATTTTACGTTGATGATAAACGTTATACCTAAACTTTTAATGAAAATCTCGAAATTATAATTATAAGCCGCTATAAAATATTGTTGTTATCATGCGATTCTTCGTTTAGTATTATTCTATAAGTTTTATGTGAATAAGCTTTTAAAGCTTACGAAGTTTTAGTCATTGATATACGGTTTTTATTATAAAGTTTTAAGTTTAAAACAATTAACAAAACGTCACTTAAAAGAATGGCATTACAAAAACTACCTTTAAAATTGAATTACAAAACCCTCGTTGGCGCAAATGGAAGCAAATAAAAAACAATTACCAAAACGTCACTTAAAAGAATGGCATTCAAAAAACTACCTTTTAAAATTGAATTACAAAAACCTACATTGAGCGCAAATGGAAGCAAATAAAAAAGTAGAGCGGGCGCAAAACATTTTTGCTCTCCCGTTATTTGCGCTCCCATCTTAATATTGAAAACCAAACTATTCTATCTTAAATATAGTAAATATACCCATTTAATTTTGGGTTTTGGCCGCATAACAAGAACGTCTTTTTCAAATGTATCGATCTAAGACGCATCTATTTTTGTCCCACTTAATGTTACGAACTTTCGTTTTTGTTCCAATCTACCCATAAGTGACCGCCACCGGAAAAAGTTTGAAAACCGCTACGCATCTTTTTATTAAGCGTTTTTGGTGTACAATAGAACGTCATTTTTCAAATGTACCGATCTAGTGCTGCGTCTATTTTTGTCCCACTTAATGTAACGTATTTTCATTTTCACGGGTTTCGTCGTTTTGTCCGTTTTGCACATTTTCACACGCTTTTGCACGTTTTCATCCGTTCTCACATATTTTTGTTCGTTTTACACATTTTCATTCGTTTACATGTTTTCGCCTTGTGATAAGAGTAACTCACTTCATTTGAGCGTTTTAGACGTTATCGTCCATTTGCACGTTTTCGTCCGTTTCGCCCGTTTTTGTTCGTTTCACGCATTTTATTCGTTTTACATGTTTTCGCCTTGTGATAAGAGTAACGTGCGAAAATGTGCGAAAACGGATGAAACGGCAAAACGGCCAAAACATGCAAAGACAGACAAAAACGTTAAAATGGACGGCGTGCAATAATGGATGGCGTGCGGCGTTTAAAAACGTCGAAACAGACGATAACATACAAAATAGACGAAAACATGCTAAAATAGCCTAAAACGTGCAAAGATGGGCGAAAATGTGTAAAACATGCAAAACGGACAAAACGTGCCTAAATGTAGAACGCATAAAACGTGCAAAATGGAAAAAATGTGCAAAACAGTGAAAACATGTAAAACAAATGAAAATGCGTAAAGCGAACAAAAGCGTGTAAGAACGGATGAAATCATGCAAAACGTGTGAAAATGTGCAAAACGACGAAAACGTGAAAGCGAACAAAAGCGTGAAGCGAACGAAAGCGTGCAAAACGGATGAAAGCGTGTAAAACGGACAAAAAGCGTGCAAAACGGACAAGAACGTGCGAAAATGGGCAAAAAATTTTTGGTGCGGTTAAACAAGTTTGATGGGGTAGATTGGTACAAAAAGAAAGTTCAGAATATTAAGTGGGACAAAAATAACGCAGCGTCTAGATCGATACGTTTGAAAAAGACGTTCTTTATCATACGGCCAAACCCTTTAATTTTACCTACCTCATCATCTACCCATCTTCTTTATACTTCACTCCAAAATTACGGTGCCCAAAGGCCAAAACATCCTCACGAGCGCATGGAGATCAAGTACATCCGGTCCCTAAACTTCCAATGTCCCTTCTTGAGAGCAAAATC